>OX377201.1:30196162-30473559 GCA_947396885.1 Heligmosomoides polygyrus polygyrus | reverse complement strand
ACAAGAAAATTTGGGAAATTTCGAAATCGCCGACTTTCGATGACGTCATCGTCCGGGCAGGCCCTACGAAGAGCGCCCTCGTCCCGAGGGAAATTGTCAAAAAAGAATTTTCCCGAAATTGGTCTAAATTGATACCGTTCGATAGGGCTTTTCGAGCTGAACAGAAAGGTACCCTGGCTGGGGCTCGAAAACTTGGACATGGGCGAGTAAGGGCGGAAGAAGCTTCACCGCTGCCGTCCGCCGCTCTAAAATGGCAGATGGGGCTAAGGCAGTTTAGGCAGCTGAGGTGCTCTGAGCATGTAATCGTAAAGTATTCTAAACGGCCTGTTCGCCTACGCGTTTTGAGGTTTTTAGCTTGCCGCGTCTTCCCGCAGTGGTCCACCGAAATCGGAAAAAAATACGTCACACAAGCCTCACCTTCATATTCGCACCCCTGTAACATTGCCTCTTCCTAAGCTACCTCGCTCTACTTCAGCATACTACTAAACCGTTCTACTGACAACAAGAAACAGGAGTTGCAGCCGAAACGATTCGAATTTGACAGAGTTACTACGCTCTGAAAACGCCCGCGCGTGCAATCTGCGAGCGGTTGCCCCACTCGATTGATAGGTTCGATTCTATATGCATTGCTCCCGGCGCACTCCTAAGTCTCGCCGGAACAGAGTACAGCAATTCCTGAGTAGGGCAGCTGAGAATTACTCATAAAGCTCCCTAAATGCTCACTCTACAAACTGTCCCCCCCTCGATTGATAGGTTCGATCCCATATGCATTGTTCACGGCGCACTCTCGGAGGATGCCTGGCATTACAAAGCACTTTACGCCATGCTTGAGGTGCTTCTTGAGCATACAAGTCCTGGAATATAAGCTTCTCCAATAGCAAAAAGTCTGCCCCCGTCATTTTTGACCACCCACTGCGAAAATGCGGTGGTTTGGCGAAGCTGTATATATGGTTGTGTAGATCTCGAGGAGACGAATCGAACGGTACCAACCTTTTCTCAAAAAACCTCATATTAGAGGAATTGTGACCATGCAACGGTTTTTGACGCCTTGCGGCCGACAACTCGTCCGCGGCCGGCCTTCTCAGTGGAGCGCAAGTTTTCAATTTTGGCCATTTTTGATCTTTCATATGAAATGTATATAACAAACGATAGAGCTCGATCTCCTGAGCTCAAATATATTCTTGGTTTTTCAAGTGGATGACTTTTGGGTGAGTTATAGCAAAAAGACGCAAAAACCGCAAAAGTGCGGTTTTTTCGGCGTCTATTCAAAAGACGCGTCCGGTACTGTATCTCGTAGAATGGGAGTGCAACGCGCACCCCAAGCATGGGCCTACAAACGCCTTCCTATATTTCTCATTATCCCATGTGCGGTCGCTGCAGAATTTGCACCTAGTTTCCATGGTAACTTACTCTGTGTTCTACTCAGCAAAAGTTTCAAGCCAACTTTCCATGTGACACATTATTATTGATGGTTATGTGCAAATCCTGAAGGGTGATTGGCAAATGGTATGGACGAAAGGAGACGGCGACGGCTACATTCGAGAAGTATTACGCAAGCACATTGGGCTTCGTTTTATCTTCCGCGTGTTGAAACTCTTTCTTATTGACGCGGACATAGTGTGACACGGAGGAGAGCGTATATGGCCAATCTTCACTTTATATGGCTGCCGGTTCCAGCATAACGACCCACCACGTCGCCATTTCGTTGGGATGATGCACATACCCAGTACGTCATCCATCCAGACGTCTCTCGGAGAGGATACCAGCTCCTCAAGCGAACGACGATTTTGCTTGCTGAAAACGGTGGAACAGCGGCTCTTCTACACAGTGGCTACAAGGTATAGATCGCTAGCTTTTTTGTCTTAACTAAGGAACGATAGAGTTACTCAGATATTATTTTTATTAGTGAAGGACCAATCTGTAGAAGATCACTCCGTCGAGATGTAGTTTAAAATTATCTCTTTTTGTACGGATACAGACTTCGAGTCGCTTCGTGACCGCTTCTATGTACTGTGGGCCGTACGTACGTAGCTGACATCAATCACTCACTATTCTTCAAATAAGACTGCCTTCAAACTGTTCAAACCTTGATGAGACCTCGACGAGACCCTTTGCTCCACAGGGTGTGAAAAGTATTGACGCACTAAACGTAAACGTTAGAAATAACAACACATAAATTTAATAAGTTTATATGCAAAATGTCAATAATGGAGAACAGAATAGCATCACTTGTGTTTTATATGGGCTTCTTTGCTGCGAATGAAGGGGCGAAGACGCCGAGGAAAGGTATCGACGGTGCGCCGCAAGTAGTCCACGTCGATTTCGTTACACGCTTTGACCTTCAGTGACTTGATACTTTTGTGGGAAGTAGCGCAAGCCTTGTTCTCCAAAACCTCCCATATAGAATAATTCAGCGAATTCAAATCCGGTCTATACTGAGGTCATTCCTCTGCCGAAACGAAATCCTTCAAATTGGCGCAGCACCAGTGCTGAACAATCCTCGACTCTGCACAGGAGTCGAATCCTGCTGGAAGACATATGGCTTACTCCTGAGATGGGATTCGAATTAAGGAACCAGTTGCTTCTTTAGGAGGTTAATACAGATAGTTCTGCTGATTTACCTTCACTCCTGTATCCACGAAAACGAGAGACGCTTGTGATGATTGCACAAACCATGATACTGGCCGGATGCGCCTCCCTTGCTGCGAGCCTATCGCCAGAATTGGCACTTTGGAGGACCTTGAAAAGTATTTACAAGTTGAATGCACAAAACTGTCAAGTCACTGAAGGTCAAAGCATAGAACGGAATTGACGTGGACTACTTGCGGCGCACCGTCGATGCCTTTTCTCAGTGTCTTCGCCCCTGCATTCGCCGCAAAGAAGCCCATATAAAAAACAGGAAATGCTATTCTGTTCGCTAGATCATTGTTGACATTTTGTATGTAAACTTATTAAATTTTATGATGTGTTGTCGTTTCTAACGTTTACGTTTAGTGCGTCAATACTTTTTACGCACCCTGTAAGGCTTATGTTATACTTCGGCGACGCTGTTGTCGGCGACGTCGGTGACAGTGCTACGCGGGTTGCTACGGAGTGCGTCGCCGAAGTATAACATAGGCCTAAGTAGCTCCAGCAAGCAGTCCACTGGGTTCAGGTCCGAGGAGCTTGACGGCCACATACCTTTGCCCAGGAGAGCAGGAGAATTCTGCTCAAATAGGCGACTGTTGACTTTGATCCATGTGCTGGCGCCCAGTCCAGATGAAAAACAAACCTATCTCTTAAAAAATGTTTTTAGACAACGGAAGAAAAGATATGTCCCCAAAAGTGTTGACCCCTGTGAAGCCCCAAGTAATGCTTGACAATGTACTGATTCTCCATTTTCTTGCGATTGCCGTGCGCTCCCGTCACTATGTATGAACAGGCCCTAAACGACACTTTAAGCGTTGATCCGGCCGATCTAAGAATTCGGCGCGAACACATCATCAAGTTTTCTACAGTAGTCCTCAAACTGAGAATGCAGGCGGTTCCAAGCGCTCGGCGAGGTGTCAGTAATCAGCAGTTAGCCAACGGCGAAGGAGGTCGTAATTGTAGCGGCGGTGTGGCAGATTGGCATAGAGAAAGGACTACAGTAGTGCACACGGCTTGAGGAGGTTTTCCAGAAGCTGAAGCTTGATGTTACCAGTTACACCACTAGACAAAGGTTATCTATGCATAGTACCAGGGATGATTTGAGCTGACCTTCCATACCCCAGAAGTGCTTACTCACACCCAATAACACATGCCAGAAGCACACTGTCGAACCCTGGAGATGTTCGTTACTAGGCAGATTTCGACCAGAACCTTTAACTTCTTTTGTCAAGCAGACATTCGTGCGATCTCTTCAGACGTCTCAGAACTTCCTCGAACTATTATGTCTACTCCTTTGCGGCGACATTGGAATGTGTGAGCTGCTCTATCAAGCGTATACAACTTCCTTGAAACGACAATCTGTTCTCAGGAATCATCCTCAGAAAATCGCTAACTATACTTTGTGCTACGGTGTAGAGATAGAAACCATAAAATGATGGAAAAATCTGCTCAGAATAAAGTATTGTCCAGAGGAGTGGGCTGTGTAAATGTCTAAACGATGTTGCTATGATTTATTGAAAAAGGAAAAATATAATGAAAAAGGTCTTTGGTAGCACTGCTAACATTTATACTTCTGCACTACTCCGCACTAATTCATTAATACTGAGAATAAAGAATGAAGCTTATTTTAGTTATTTATTTACTTATTTATTTATTGTTAGCAAGAGCCAAGGATGTGCGCTCTTGATGAGATGTGCCACACATTCTACTCTCATCTTATCCCGCGGAGACAGTTTCAAGCCACATTTGGCCTCTATGCTATGCCCTGTGTGGCCAGGCAGTGGACAAGTCAATGCTTACACTTCATAGACAAGTTTCCTTCCGGTTCAATGAACTAGCAAAGGCGAAAGGCCTGGTTGCATGCGAAGCGAAACGAACCGGTGCTCGATTCGCAGCGCTGCGCGAGGTTAGTTCTTCTGCCCTCTGCACTACCCGCGCTACACCTGACAGCATCTTTCCAATGGACCAGATTCATCAACCGCTTAGCGGCCGGTAACGGTGAAAAGTATCGCCAAACCTACTGACACTGCGATTCATCAACATGCGGTGTGGAAAATTTGGGAGCGAGCCCTTTGTATCGCTTACTACGTAGGACGGTACGGTAAATCGCTGTGAGATGATACCAGCGATATCGTTGACGAATGTGGCGTCTTATTTTCAAAACGAATCCATTATAACCGTAAAACTCTTCTAGAGTACCACGACATCATACCTGCATATAAACTGGTGGATTTTTAGAAGAAATGCTACAGCCATTCGTATTGTAATGAATGAAGTTTAGGTAGGTGGTTTGCACGTTTTCGCTACGCTTATGGGGTTTATCGCATATCTGGTGACGCGGTTTTTAGAAAAGGAGATTCTGAGGGCTTATCTTAGACAGATGAAGATGCCTGTGATTGCCTTCCTGTGATTCCCAAGTCTGTCTGAAAAGTTCGCTATTTGTATGTAAAGTGTTGTTGTAGAGATGTGCAATGTTACCGTTTTTAGACCTGAAGAAGGGCTTAAAGCCCGAAACGTTGTCAATAAAGAATTGACCAAGTCGAGCTTCACTATTGCAAAGTCAAAGCTACACCCATGAAGCTCAGGGAACCAACGATTTTAAGAAGATGAAAATCCATAAATAGTGTACTGGAAAACATTGGCAACAATGCTTCCGGAATTCATCAATGATCAAGGCCGCCCCCATCTGATTGAAGCCAAATATTTGTATTAGGAGCGGAAGGAAGCCCGATTGCGTCATGTCGCGAGGGGAGAAAAAGCAGCAGCTGAGGAAGCGAAGCGCACGTTTTACGGGTTCGCTGCTTTTCTTGGTTATCTGCTCGCAGTCACAGGAAGCATGGCAGTTAGAGAGCCTTAAGGGAAAGTCATCGATCCCTCTAAAAGTGTCCTGGAAGAAGTTCTCGCACATTTATTTATTGATGTAAACGTCTAGGTATAAGTGGATACAAAATTGCATGCTGAAGGCCTGTTAATCTAGTATTTTAGTTTTTTACGGAGTTGATATATCCTGTTATTAATTCCATTACGCCTCTTATTGGTGCTACCTACCTGGCGTTGCTGAATCTTCTAGGCTTACGAGCTATTTTGAACTTACGTGCTAGGTAATTTACGTAAGGCGTTCCATAGGGCCACAGGTGCCATGTTTCAATATATTCTATAGTCCGCTTGGAATTCTTCCCATACTATTGAAAGCCTCTTCTATAGGACTATCTAGGGACATGCTCTTCGTTGGCACTCGCCGACGTACCTGCTGCCTGTCAATGGCTGGTTTATCTAATTTATTTAAACCGGCTGCCTATGAACCAACTTCTAACGGAGGCCTTAAACTCCGCTCAGATCTTTAAAAAATCAGGCGCTTATTTTTACCTTCCTACACTTTCTTCCGCACTAAGCACCTCCCCTTTTTCTTGTTTTTTTTTTGGAGTTCTTGCTGTCAGTGTTTACGTACTGATAGGTGGACGAAAAATCCGCCTTGATTAGCTGTGATCGTTCGTCTGCTTTCTGCTGTTATTTCTGTTTTTGCCTTATGTAGCGCGTCCTATGGCGTATTCAATAAATAAATAAATAAATAAATAAATAAATAAATAAATGTAGTGAATGGTCTACAAAGGCCTTTGGTGTAAGAAACTGTTCGTCTTGATTGTGGGATGGATGGATCTTTTGACATCGTCCCTCGCCTAAAGCGAACGCTTTAACATGGCTTTCCATTGCTATTGCTGCTGTTGGCCACTGTTATTCCTATTCCTGTTTATTTAACAGCACCATGCAGTTTTCCGTGTACTGCCCAGAGACGCAGGTGGGATGCAGGGGATGGACTCCTTGCTCCTGCTGTGTCGGGTCGATGCGTTCCTTGTGCGTGGGAGCGGCATGTTCGTGCACAGTGTGCGTGACTGTGCGGATTGTAACTGTGTCGGCTCGGCCAAAAGCTTGCACTCGGTAGACTGGGAGTACATCGTAAGGCGATTCGAGGCCGCCTTAAGTCTCGCCCCGTCCCTTCGGGCAGTCTGGCTGGCTGCCCGGAGTACCCCGCCCGCACGACAGAGCCTGACTAGCTACCCGTGTTGTATTCCAGTCAAACACAGCAGCACTAAAGCGCCTCATTCCCCTGACCCCGAAAGAGCCCCCATTTCTGCAGCGATGGGAAGGACGAGTACGGAGAGGCTGTTAAAATCTCAGGGCCTAACCAGGCTGCGCAAACTGAGAAGGACTAGGATGACGATCTGTACTTACAACGCCCGCACGCTTGCGTCGGAAGCATCCGTCGAGGACCTGATGATGCAAGCCAGGAAGATCAAGTACGACGTCATCGGACTGACCGAGACGAGAAGACACCACCCCCTACACGCCGCCTACGACTCCGGAGAAGAACTGTTCCTCGGAACATGCGACAGCAGGGGAGTAGGCGGCGTTGGTGTCCTCGTCAACACGCACTTGGCCATGAACATCGATTCGTACGAGTCTCTGACAAGCCGAATCGGACGTCTGCGACTGAAGCGATGTGGCTCCGTGCCAGCCTTGACTGTGTTCGTCGCGTATGCCCCAACATCCGACTACGACGACGAAGCGGTCGAAGCCTTCTACGTGGAGCTGGAGAAGTTCTATAAGGAAGATCACACCTTCTACAAGGTGATCGTCGGCGACTTCAACGCCAAGATCGGGCCACGAAGGTCGCCTGAAGAACTTCACGTCGGAACCCACGGTTTGGAGTGGAACGAGCAAGGGGAAAGGTTGACTGAGTTTATCATGTCGACCAAGACCATCCATGGAAACTCGCAGTTCCAGAAGCCTCCCTCCCTACGATGGACCTGGGAATCCCCCGGTGGCCAGTTCCACAACGAGATCGACCACATCATTTTCAATCGCAAGTATTGCCTGACCGATGTCTCCGTTGTCCCCAAGTTCTACACGGGATCGGACCACCGCCTCCTTCGCGCGAGGTTCCGCTTTTCGCGTCAAGGAGAGAAGGCCGCGAAGTTCAAGAAGAGGAGTCTCAGAACGACCATCAACTGGGACCTTTACACCTCTCTTGTCGGCCTTTGGGAAGATGCCGTCATGGACAACGTCGACGAGGAATACGATCGCTTCGTGCACCATCTCCACGATAGTGCTAAGGGAGCCGAGAGCTTGAAGACCACCAAGAGACGCCTGTCTCCGGAAACTCTCGAGCTGATACGCCAGCGTGGAGCAGCACGAGCGTCAGGCAACTACCAACTGACGTCCGAGCTTGCAAAGCTATGCAGAGCGGCGATAAAGGAAGATCTGAAGGAGAGAAGGGCGGAAGTGTTGGCTGAAGCAGCAGAGGCAGGGCTGAGCATCCGCAATGCCCGCCGGAACTTCGCCAACTTCAAGACCAAGATGACCGCTCTCCGACGTCCTGACGGAACCATCACCTCTTCCAGAAGTACCATGGAGAAAGTCATCCACGACTTCTACTCCGATCTCTTCGATAGCCACGTCCACCTGCCCCCATGCCATCTTCCGCAGGATGGATACGTCGTCCCCTCTGTTCTCTCTTCCGAAATCCGACACGCCATCTCGTCGGTGAAGAAACGTACAGCACCCGGTCCTGACAGGATCAGAGCTGAACACCTGAAGAACCTCCCGCCAGCGCTCATCAACACCTTGGCGCGGCTCTTCACACGCTACCAGTCGGAGTGCAAGGTTCCATCTCAGTGGAAGACCAGCAAGACCGTCTTGCTGTACAAGAAGGGAGACAAGCACGACATTGGCAACTATCGCCCGATCTGCCTGTTGTCCGTAGTCTACAAGCTGTTCACTCGAGTCATCCTGAATAGGATCGGCCGAACGCTGGACGAAGGACAGCCATGCGAACAAGCAGGATTTCGGAGAGGATTCAGCACGATCGACCACATACACACCATTACGAAGCTCATCGAAGTGTCGCGAGAGTACAAGCTGCCGCTGTGCCTTACGTTCATTGACCTGAAGAAGGCATTCGACTCCGTCGAGACTGAAGCGGTCATGGAAGCCCTGCTCACCCAGGGCGTTCCTACTCAGTACATCAGAGTCCTTCGAGAGCTGTACAGAGGATTCACGACCAAGATCTCACCATTCTACAACGACGTCGTCATTGACGTGAAGAGAGGGGTTCGACAAGGGTATACCATATCCCCGAAGCTCTTCAGCGCCACCCTCGAAAACGTCATGCGCGAACTAGAATGGGAAGACATGGGAGTGAAGGTCGACGGCCGGCAACTACATCATCTTCGCTTCGCTGACGACATCGTGCTCATAACACCGAGCATCAGTCAGGCGGAACGAATGCTGGCCGACTTCGATCGTGTATGTGGAAGCGTTGGACTGCAGCTGAATCTTACGAAGACGATGTTCATGAGGAACGGATGGGTTTCTGATGCCCCATTCTCGCTCAACGGAACGAACATCTCCGAATGCTCCAGCTATGTGTATCTGGGTCGCGAAGTCAACATGACCAACGACCTAGCACCAGAGCTGAGCAGGAGGAAACGAGCGGCTTGGGGAGCTTTCAAGAGCGTCGAAGAAGTCGCGAAGAAAACGAAGAACGTCCGACTCCGTGCCCACCTATTCGACTCCACTGTTCTTCCTGCCCTAACATACGCCTCAGAGACCTGGGCTATACGAAAGCAGGATGAACACGCGATCAGCGTCGCGCAGCGTGGAATCGAGAGGACGATGCTCGGAGTGACACGACTCACGCAAGTGAGAGAAGGCCTCCGGAGTTCCGAGCTTCGCCGACGTTCGAAGATCAGAGACGCCGTCGCATGGGCCAAGTCGTCGAAAATTAGGTGGGCCGGCCACGTAATGCGATTCGCAGACACCCGCTGGACGAGAGCCGTCACAGACTGGATTCCGCGGGATGTCAAAAGAACACCAGGACGCCCACCAACGCGTTGGTCGGACTTCTTCGTGAAAGCCCTGAACGACCGATATGACGCTCTTCGTATCCTTCGAGCGAGGAGGATCCATTGGAGCCCTTTGGCACGCGACAAGGACGAATGGGGATGCTGCTGACGCCCTTACGAGAAACTCGACAGAAGACAGGTGATACAGATGGCAGGATCTCCTTTTGTAAAATCTTCGGGCCTCAACCCGCTCGCGTATCGTTGCACGGTATCTAATATTTTGGGTATCACGAGAATCGGTGCTCACTGAAGACCAAAGAATGCTCTTGAACAGTGAGAGAAGCACGCATGTAGCTGGAGGGGTCCCAGATCCTCGTCGGCTTCTCATGTTTTCTGGTGCGAGGTTGTCAAATGTTTTCGTCTTCGCAGCAGCTGACCGTTCGTGTGCACTTTTGAGCGATCGCTCAGACATAAAACAACATTCACATCAGGAACCTCAGTGTGTGCTATCAGCTGTCCACCCTCGCCGAAGACCATTGGTTCTCTCTCTCTTTCCGTTAAGAAGGGGCACTTTTAGTTACTTAAGTCAATGTCGCAGCTCCTTAAATTGACGTTATAAGCAAAACTGAAACTTTTATGTCATAAGAAAGAACGATTCGAGTCGAGACCAAGGTTTCTCAACAACAACACCTACATAGGTTTTACATAACGTCAGCAGATTTCCATTAGCCTCACGTGTTTTCCCAGAAAAAGAGCTTTACTGCGGAAATGCGATGGATATCACAATAGAAGCTGTCTGAAATGCTGCCTAGGCGAGAAATATGATACCAGACAGAGCACCCAGGCCGTGAATGCAGTAATATAGGAGCAGTGTTGCTTCGAGAATTAAGAAGTGGGTAGTATGGAGGACAGGGAGTAGTATGTGTTCAAAGTGGTTAACGGGTTCCAAGAAAGGAAAATTGAGCGGCAGAAATAGTAAGCGCCGATGATGGTAATTGATTTTAGGACACATTCTCAACATTTAGTTAATACATACTCTGGAAACATTTTGAATGCCTACTTTACCCATGAATGAGCGTAGTCGTAGCAGGCGACGGCTGTTGCGCTCACTCCAACTTGAAACACGTGACTCGGGCCATTTCAAGGCCAACCGTCCGTGGTCAATTCATTAGTGCCAGACTTCTTTGGGAAGAATAAACCACTAAATTGTCCATCGGCCAGCCAATGCATCTCTCTACGTAGCTTAACTGTTCATTGAATTCACCAGCAATAGTTTCGAAAATGGAATGGGAAGCTCATCACACACAGAGATTGACTGAAACAGACCTCTGCCCGTACCCTTTATTTTTCACCCTTACCTATACAATGTCGGTGCCAGTTCACCGATTTTGCAAATTTTTAAGGGTTATTGGACTTGAGCGCAAAATGGACGTAAAATTGCTCAGAAAGTGCTCAAAAGAGATTGATTGAAATAGACTGCTATTTACTGAAAAGATGCACGTGGATCGCAGTTTGGAGGTGCCGACGTGCAGCCGATACCAGGTACTTGGTTCGGATTCCCCTCCCAGTCCAAGTACATCTATCCGGAGATGGTGAATTTGTACAGCCTTGTGGGAAGGATAAGATGTTGAGTTGCCCATCGGCTTGCCACCTCCAGTCATTGCGTAGGCCGTTCAAATCGCCATCACGACATTCCGTAGAAGTAGAATGCGCAGCGCACCCCGAAAGAGATTGAGTAACGCTGTCGTCTATTCATTTTTGTTTACTGGAGAAAGCATAAAGGACAGCGTTCTTAAATTCATTTGCGTGGAGCGCCACGCATTCTACTTTTGCGGATGTCCTGGGGGCAACTTGAATGCGTATTTGACCTATACCATTGCTTGCCGTGGCTAACCGATGGGCAACTCGATACTTTATCCGCCCTATGAAGCTTGGTACCAATTCACCGCCTCCGGAAGGAATGAAAGGATTCCTCGGCCTATGCGGGAACCCAGGACCAATAATATTAACTGGGCGGGCGAAGCCGGTGCAGTTAATATTATTGTTTATTATACTGGCTAGTTCGATAAATCGAAAAAGTAACGTAACTCGATCTGCATGCAGTACAAGCATACCTATAATGAAGAGTGCGCACGGTATCAAGTTTTCAATCCTGATCACCACTATAGTTAAAAACTCTGCTCGTATACAAGCTGGATGAAAGCAGCTTAAGGTTTTACTTACAGCTTCAGCTTCGCGGATACTAGGTGGCTCTATTCTATGTTCTTCTTCCATCAATTTCCTTCCTAGCTTTTACTTGTTTTATTCGCGAGATTCTCGTCGATGTACCGTTACAGTTTTCGCCTAGGAGACTTTAAAAAAGCTTGGCATTTCTATCAAGATGTCGATATCATTACCGCTCTGGACGGAAATGAATACCAACCGCTTGGAATTCCTAATCTCAAATGTGCCTCACAAGACGCTGAAAATGGTCAGTGCCAGTTAATTCCGATTGGTTCGCAGGTTCGACTAGCCTATGTAATTCGTTGTTGGAGGCAGAGAAAATATGTACTCCCCTCTTGTTCACCCAAAACCTAAGAGTGTTCAAGAACAGTGAGTTGATGAGAGAAAGGCTTTAAAATTTTCAGATATTTCTCGTCCAGAAAATACTAATATTGATGCAGTTTAGGAGCAGAGTACTTGAGCAGGATGACAAATCCTGAAATATGTAGGCAAGACGATAAAGTTTTTTTGAAAATATATAAGAAATATGAGACAGTAGCTTATTGTTGAGGTAGTTTGCAATGGGGAGCGTTTTCTGTAAACCGACCTCCTTAGATGTGACAGAAAAATGGTATTCTAGGGCTTCTAACAACTTTTAAGGTTAATTTTGGGGATTTCTGGGAAGACGCTGACCTTGTCATCTAACTCTTCAAAAACCAATTTGCATTAGATAAGGTCTCTAATGGTCGTGATAATGGTCGATAAGGTCGCAATAATGGTCGTGATAAAAAGCATAAGACGGAGCGAAAAATCTGCGTTTACGCTTAAGCCAGGTTTGTTCCATTTTTTTCCAATGGACTGAACAAAATCGAGGCGTTCTAACAGTGAATGCCGGTTTAGAAATTCTATGGAAAAGCTCTTCCTGAAATACTCACCGCAGAAGAGTTATTGCGGAGAGGATTAGCGACATAAATCATGACGAATAGACGTCTCTAAGCCGAATTTAGCCATTATGGGAAGATTTAATGGCATGAAAATAATGAGACGCCGAGCTCACTCGACTCGGCTCTCAGGAAGAAAAGCCTTTGTTCCATCCGTGGCCGCTGTTTTGAAAACAGAATTATCTGCGAGAAATGAGACATTTTCTTGCTACTGGAAGCCGTGTGACTTTGTGTTGACCAACTATGGGCTTCCACGTCGTCCCAGTCTGATTAGATTCTGTCACGCCGATTTCTGACTTTTCCTCGCCTACTGTCAGCTTTATATGTTACCCAATGTTAAAAAGAATGGACCTGGGCAAAAATTACTACAGCTCCGGTATACGTTTGAATGTCGTCGCGTTTTTTCAGAAACAAATAAAAAGAAAAATCTGAAAGACTTCCGCTTCCTACGCCCAAATGTCATCCCATTCAAGGGTACCCAATCCTGAAGGTTAAGAAACCATGAAATCGAAACATTTAAGATTTGGACGCGAGAAACGCTACCGGGCCTAACCAACCATGAGAAGTAGTTTAGTAGTGGAATTGTGCCCAACAGGATACCATCGTTCGCTATTTACTGTCACGCACGCATTACAACAAGTAAGATAAGTGCAAGAGGTGGCAAGCACGGTCAAAACGTTGCTACAGGGAGGAGTCGAACTCACTGACCCACTTTACTGTCATCTATAGTTTAGTTGCCTCTACCCTTAGTATAAGAACTCGCTCCATAACATAACGAAACAACTCAAAAGCCCTTCCTGTTATTGGTATGTTGTGGCAGACGAGGTTTTTAGGAAGACGAATTTATTCAGCAGGGCCTGACGCCTCGACGTTCCATCCTACTTGTCACATCACGCACAGGGCCAACATATGCTCTAAACGGTGGGCCCATGCCTCTGAAGACGACGGCACGTCGAAACGTCAAGCCCTGCTGAATAAACGTGTCCATATAAACGCCTCGAATGATTATTTGACGATGAATTCGGCAAGGTCAATGAAGTGAGTGGAGAATTACGTAGTGATAGGCAAATAAGAAGCCGATGACCAATGGAAGCGGTCATCGATGTCCGGGAGCTCCAACCACCAGAGTGCACTTGCCGCCTGCGCCGTCGACACATATATCCCATTTTCACGTCGAAATGGACACTTTTCAAATAAAATTGGACTCTCTATGACCAGCTCAAGACTTCCGAAATCAAAGCGAACTCTTCCAAATTGAAATTTATATATATATATATTTGTTTATTTATTTATTCAAGCACACGATAGTGCGCTCAATGCCAAGCGTTAAACACAAACAGCAGAACAAACCGACAGAAATAAGCTTTTTCTACACTAAACTAGAGATCCTCCAAAAAATATGGAATAATTTTTTGCTTAAGAAAAGCTTCGGCATAGCTTTCTTTAAAGTTTTAATTCGTGGACCAAGTGAGTGAACACGTTGTTCGAAATTTTATTAAAATTTTATTTTGTAAGAAAAATTATGGTTTAAAGTTTGCTTTAAGGGACAGGAAAGCGGTCATTTTTAGGGCCGAAAATTGCGCCATACCATTTTCCAAGACGTCGCGTTTTTTTGCACGATTGATAGCAGAATTTCTGTTTGTATGGAGTTTGACACCGATACATCAAAACAACTCTAAAAGAGACAAATACCCTCTCTCTGATAATTTATAAAGGTGGCATTTACAATATCAATCAAATAAAAGTTGCGAAAAACTTTTTGCGTGTATGAAAGCGACCTGATCTTTTAAATAAATTTAATACGCTATATGCTTGCTTCTTTGCTGTGCTCTAAGACAAATTTTAAATTATTATTTTCTCACAAAAAAATGAGAATTTAATAAAATTATTACACTATTGGAACGGGTAGGCTGAACAATTTCAAACAAAACTATTCCAAATTTTCCAAGAACAAAAATTTATTCTAACCATCTTATCGAATCTGTAGTTATTGAGTCTGTTTACCTACCAGAAGGCCATTTCGAGTTGGAAGAGTTCGCTTTGACTTCGAAAGTCCTACAGCTGGGTTAGAAGAGCGTCCAATTCCATTTCAAAAGTGTCCAACTCGACGTGAGATGGAAATTTCTTATTACACATATGTTTCACTGCCTCTTTCTTTATGGGGGCGTGCGGCTCGCTAGGTTTGCAAACAGCAAAAAAGGAGAGACGTATCCGTAGGGATACAACAGACACTATTACTATTACTATTACACAGGTAGACGACGACAGAAGACACTGGCGCCTCTGGGCGGTGATTGCCAAAAAGGCGACGACGTCAGCAATATGGAATGAAGGCGAAGCGGCGCTGAGACGGCTTTCGACTGCTTGCTCAAGCCTCTAATTATCGGACGAGGAGGCGCTGAGAGCAAATATGCATGCTGACTGACCGGGGGCATTCGTCGGTGTGAACGGCGTGAAGGCTGGCACGCATGCATGAACGGCCGCCGGCCGGTCGTCTGCAGTGAGCGCTGGGACAAGGTCATTATATTGGCTGACGCTGTTTGCAAGCCGACCGGGGAAGACGAACGAACGAATTTGATTAGTTTTGTGGGACGAACTTCGGGAGGCCATCATCACTCGCTCTGGCCTTCGATCTGTCTCTCCGAAGGGAGAGCGATAATTGACCACTTCACAAGGGAAGCACCCCAGAAGGGGAGGAAAGAAAGCTGAGCAATGACTGTCGAGTAGAAGGATGATACGAGTGCATCAGTAGCAGCATCGGAACAAAGGCGCAGCGTGGCAGGAAATGGATCCCGTTGCCAGGCAGGGTCCTCAAACTTCGCACAACACAGCTCCCTTGCTCTCCCAGCGCGGACTGAAGAACCTTTTTGGAATTTGTCGTTCTCCAAACGACTTTTCGTTTCCCCTTTCCGGTGCTATAAAGGAGAGGGAAGCAAGAGCATTGGCAAATAATGTTAAAAATGAGGCATGAGCTAAAGTTGGAATCTCTTCAGAAATCACGCCTCCAAATCCCTTTCTGGCCTCCAGAGGAACGGCTATCTTTCAAGTTTTTCCGCTTAGAACTAGAAGGGCTATTTCTAGATGTGTAAACCGGTTCTGGAAACGAAGTAATTCATTTGTTGATGAGAAACAATCGCTGTATATATAAGGATGAAGGACGGCGTTACTCAATCCCCTCTGGGATGCGCCAGCGCATTCTACTTCTACGGGATGTCGTGGAGGCGACACGAATGCGTATTTGGCCATGCAATGACTTGCGGTGGCCTGCCGATGAACAAGTCAGCGCTTTATCCTTCCCAGACACTTCTGGTACCAATTCACCGACCCCGGAGGGATGGAAGGCTTAGTTTGCCTGGGCGGAAAATCCGAACCAGGAACCTGGTATCGGGTGCACGCGACAGTCGCGCCTCCGCCGACTGCGCTACACGCGCCCTCGCTGTATGTATGTTTACTACAAAGGTGTCGCTTCTGCACAAAAACAATAATGAAGTAGAACCAATAACACAACACATCACAACAAGGCCGTAGGATAGTATAACAAAGAGGAAAACTAAAGACAAGTTAAAGATCTTGAAGAGAGTAGGAAAGGTGAACGATCTCACGGAATAAGCTCCTTATAAACAAGTTCTTCGAAGATATATAGTGCAGCGTAACTCACCATGACCCTTTTTAGTAGGGTCTCAAATAAGCCGATTGTTCTGTTCACGAAAAAGTAACGAAAAAGTACCGGTAGGAGCTCCGACGGCTTAGTGCTACAAATACCAATCATAGTTTTATGAAGTATCAGCAAGTCATTAGCCTTCCTTCGAGAAGACAACTTGTGAAGACCGAGGTTTTTATTCCTTTCGGCACTAGAAGGAATCTGGTCATAAGCAAAGCCAAGCATTCTATTCATCAACTTCCTAGGGAACAGGAGCGCGGTGGTTGGTGCCACGCACTTGCTGCTCGATACCAAAAGGAATGCTGATGAAGCTGTGCATTGACTCCTAATGGAATAACACGAAGATCTTGACTTCTGCTTCGGTTAACAGACTGCGATATTGCGAGCCAGAGGTAGCAGCTTAAACCAACATAGCCCATAAGAAGCTTGAAAAGAAACGCTGTTCGTATTCGACCCGTCTCAGCTGCAACGAACAACAGCATAAGTTACCCAACCTCTACGAGAAGTAGAGCTGAATTGTCCATTTGTGAACTTTCTTTAGACATTTTTAATGACAGATACATACATATTGCACCTGTGGAGGAGACCACTATGGGGTACAGTGCTCATGAATTGCTCTCATATAAGTCTCAAATAGTTTAAAAAGGGTTCTCGTGTTCCACATTTTGAGGGTTCCGAGTATGATGTTTGACCCTGCATTCGGTAAGGCAGCGATCTTCTCAACGCATTCCTCATAAGAAAGTCTGTCATTGTACATATATATCACCAAGATCACTGACTTCAAAATCTCCATCGGGCAGTTTCCAAGGTGAAGAATAGGGTCGGTAGAGTACCTACCTCTTTCCGATACACATTATTGACGTCTTTTGAAATGTCAAGCTGCCATTTGATGGATCAGCTCCGCAAAGCGTCCTTTGCTACTCGCAGGGAAGCGCAGCTATTTACAGCGAAAATTTTGGAATCGTCTCAACAGAACAGTGGACATCTCGTGGAAGACAGATGGGCAGTTCATTCATGTATAGAATACACATCAAAGGGCCGAGGCAGTTGCCCCGAGGGGCACTGTTGCCAGTACGATAGCACGACTACAATAGGCCATTAACAAGAACCGTTCGGTACGTCCTGCTAAAAATGACTGAAAGAGGGAAAGTAGACACCCACTCAACGCATACACTCAAAGCTTTGTAAAGAGAAGGGTTTGTGGAACAGTGTCAAAAGCGTAATCTACACAACAAACTGAAACAACCATTGGTATCTATAACTCTGTTTCATGTGGAAACAGAGGACATTATAGCCATTAACTCTTTCACGACATTGCCCGTCGATGTCGCCTGACACTTTTTTTGGACAATGTCCGACGATGTCCTTGGACACCATCACAAAAATAGTTCATGAAAAGTTATCAAACATTTACTAGCACGATAATAATCACTGAGACCACTAATACCTAAGCTCAAGATGGTCTATGGGAAAATTCATTGGTTACTGTTTTATTCACATCTAGCAAACAATGCAAATAAAATAATACAAATCATCGGCTTGCGGAAAAATACGCGGCAGTCACATAAAAATCGCTCGTGTTGAAAGGGTCAATACACACATTATTTGCAAAATATGTTGATATTTATTAAACAGCTTGTCACCTCAGAGAGCTGCTTGCAAATAAATTCTTTCAAGGCCCTTACATGTAGAAGAAGTCAACCATGTTGATATTTATTAAACAGCTTGTCACCTCAGGGAGCTGCTTGCAATTAAATTCTTTCAAGGCCCTTACATGTAGAAGAAGTCAACCAGATCGGTCCATAATTCCTTCATCAGATTTGCAAATTTTCTCGAAACATGGCCTGACAGTACTGGCAAACTATGGCGAGACTGAAACATTAAACAAGAGCGTATTAACCATACTGAAACATTAAATAAGAGCGTAAGTACCGTAGTAAAGCCCATCTCTGCGCTTTCTTAAGGAATATGTAGGACATATGTTATCAGGAGATGTTCGTTTTATTTGTTTATTACACAACTATGTTCATGCTGAATTACAACAGAAATACAATAGAATGCAATATGCCGTCAATAAAAATTGCTATCAGCTGCTTAGTATTGAAAGTGTAAATAGAAGAGTGTAATGAATAGGAGTTCGCAACATCTGAGGCATCGTATTATAGGAAGGTATACGGACTCATTAAGGAATTTTTGAAAGCGTTATAGTTTGATGGAAAGGAATGCTGTATGTGAAGCTTCCCATACAACGAGAGCGTCCTAAGAGTGAAGAATAAACGACCACAGTTGTGTTTGGTGGTGCCATACCTAAGGACACCATCTCGGGTGCTGGATGATCTCAACAACGAGAGATCTGTAATTTCAACGCGGATTTGATGGTGATGCAGTTTCATGAAATGCGTTCAGTTCTGCATGGCTCACCGTTGAAATATTTTTCAAAGCCGATGTTACTGATGGTCTTGATTCTGACATAACAAAAGCGTACAATCGTTTGTAGTTTACGGACAGAGCTGGTTTTCTTCATTTTTCAAGCTTGGCAAGCCAGGTCTCGTTTGAGTTTTCTAGAAAAGCGATGGTACTTTTTGACAGCTAATTATGGAACCAATCCGATACAAGCGATTCACCTTGGATGCCAGCACGCAAATTTCGGCGACGTAGCGAATGAATAGGGCAGCAATAGAAGCTCCTGAGAAAGTTCCAGGTACGAAAGGTGAAAGCAAATTCACTGCGTCTTGGGATTGAAGCCGTCGTGTTTCAGTTGATATTTCGGAAACGATTTCTTTTTCGGGTCTCGGAAAAGCCGAGATCAAGCTAATCCTCTCCGATAGAGTATTTTTCAAGGAATATAGATAGAGGAACTGAGATGGAAGGTTCCAAAAGGGACTGACCTTGAGGTTTTTCTTCTCCGACTCCGAAGTACTTGTCGAAACGTCCTATGACATTAATTGTTGTACAATCTCAGTCAAGGACTCAGCAAGAGCACGTAACAGTTAAACATCAATCAGTCACTTGTGAAAATTGAAGCAGGGCAGACGGCAGGATTCCATCCTAGTTATTTTTTGGCATCGAAAAACTCCCACTCCGTGGCCGCTTAAATGGCATCGGAATGATTGGGTGGAAAGCATTGGCTTATTCATCGACTCGCAACTGTTGGTCCTTGGATAGGCGAAACAAACCCTCGAAATGCCTCCACAACCGTCCATAGAAGGAAAAGAATGCGTGACGCTTCATTCTTATTTTTCAAAACTGGAAAGAAAAAGAGATATCTGGAATCAGCAACGCTGGAAGAAAGAAACCGCGAGACTTCAATTGACTCAAGAAAATCCACGTAAAGTTTGCGTCACTGACAAACTTTACCCTTCCCATGAAGCTATAAAAACGGAACGGGAAGCTGGCTGTGAAGTGGAGCAGGCCGGAACAGTGGGCAGGGGTATCGCTAGGTCTTCTGCTGTCTGATTGGAAGAAAGCTTTCCTTCCGAGCCCATGGTGGCGCAAATTGCACGTAGCAGCTTCCGTTTTCTACACAGGTGCCATAAAGGACCAGTGCCATGACAGCGAAAAAGAAAAAAGACGTGACTCAATAGCGCAATGAGTGACCATCTACTCGTCAGCAAGATTCCTGGACAGATTCATGGTTTTGCTAGTTTTTCTTAGCTTCAGTTTATCCTCCTGATGCCTTTGAACCTGTCCTAAGCTTTCCTGGTGTTAGGTTCAACCGAAAGTTTCCGCCGTTTAATTAGTTGAATGTCATCTTTGTATAAGTTCCAAACTCCATAGATTGACATAATGATTTGATACCTTACTGTCGAGAAGAACGTGTAGTTTAAAAGCGTATAAGGCACTCCAGATTTCCTCTAAAGTACTGATACTAGACGCTTGAAATTAGAGATAGAAAACCTTAAAATGATAGAAACTCCCACTCAGAAAAAACGATCATTCAGAACCGCAGGTTGAGGGAATGCTTAAACGATTTTTTCAAGATTTAGAAGAGGATTTTTGGTATAAAGCTACCTCCTTGCACAAAAAATCAGGAAAATCACATAGTCTATACATACTCTATGACCTGGCGACTCGCCAGATGGGGTGGTAACGGCAAGCTCCGGTTTCTTCAATCATTAGAAGACTTTTTCAAAACAATTTGTGCATACTATAAAAACCGGATGACCAATAAAATATTAGGTTGGAAAAAAAGTCTTTTCATTTTTTTCAAAGATTTATTACTTCACAACTACAAAGTCAAATCAATTGAAATAAACTCTATTTTGTTCTACTACACTTCTCCAAAGACGTGGTAATTTTTCTAATTCCTCTCGCGTAAAAGACTGCAGTTCTGAAGTCGAATCACCCCTGAATCCAATTTTTGAGGTCCTCGTCCGTTTCAAAATATTTCTCTCCAATTTCTTGCTTGAGAGCGTGGAAGAAATAGCATTCGGTAGGGGCGAGATCAGGGCTATACGGTGGATGTGGCATTACCTCCCAGCCCAGCTTCTTTATTGTTTCTCTTGTGAGTCTTGCAGCATGTCGCTTTGCGTTGTCATGCAGGATCATCACCTTCGACTTCTCAGGCCTCTTTTCTTGGAAAGCTGCGGCGACTTTGTGGAGTTGGCCACTGTATGTGGCAGCAGTAAGTGTCTCTCCACTTCTGAGAGTTTGCCGATAAATCACTCCTCTGATATCCACCAAACACTCAAGAGAATCTTCCGTTCGTGAACATTGGGCTTGAGATCAGACTTAGGGCTCTCTCCCTTTTGTACCCATTTTCCTCGGAAGTTGGCACACAGAACCCAGGACTCTTCGCCTGTCACAATCCGCGGAAGAAACGATTTTCTTCCTTATCTGGACAGAAGAGAAGCAGCGATGGAGAGCCGTCGACCTTTCTGAGTGTCTGACAGGGCATGTGGAATCCAAGCTCCAAATTTCCATGAAAGCCAAGATTCTTCAGATGGATCCCCACTATCCTATGAGACACTTCGAGCTTCTCTGCCAGCTGACGTGTCGTCTGCCAACTATCGGTACGAAGAAGATGGTGTAGTTCACTGTCGTCCAATCCAGTTGGCCTTCCTGACCATGCTTTGCCCTCAGTGAATAATTTCCCTTTAAAGACTTTCCGAACCACTCATAACAGGCGCGATGAGTAGTAGATCCCAAGCCATATATGTGGTTAATTTGGTCTGCTGCCTGACGTGCTGTGGATTCTTTAATGAATTCTTGAAGAATGCCGTGCTGAAAACGGCCATGAGGTAGATCTGGCATTGAGTTCGGAAGATTGGATGGATAACGAATTACAAGAAGAGTCTTAACCTGTGTCTGCTTGCGAACGGTAGACAAGTGTGATAGGATTACGAAATCAGCAATCAACATTGGCTAGTGCGTTTACAAGGGGAAAGGTAAAAAAAATTTCGAAGTGTGAAGAGACTTTTTTTCCAACCTAATAGAATGATTCACGGAAATTTCGGAGAAGAACAAATCGTGAAGCTTATACAGCTGAACACTATCAAGAGCTCATTCCTGGAATTTGGCGACTTATTGCGTGCATGGCTCATAATGGGATTGAGCAAGCATGCTAATAAGGTAGAGCAGGACATGGCGATAGAAAGCTAACAGCAAAGTAGGAATGTCTGCTGAAAATTTGTCCTGCGTGAGCAAATAAAAGGTTCCTACCCATGCGAACGACGACTCCAAATAACACATCGATAAATTCATCCCCATAAAACTGTATTATGTAGCATATGGGAGTCCAAGTTATTTTTCATTTCGATTAATATACGAGCGTGTAGCTTCTAGTGCGCCATTTTTTGGTGCCTTCAGAAGGGAAATCTTGCCGAGTCATTAGGATGTCAAAAATGCATACCGACAGTTTGTGAGCTCAAACTGCTAGTCTTGTTCGCAACCAGAAAGCGTCTACTGTCAGATTTCTTCGGCAGAGTATTCCAAGTGAAATCCTTTCACTTCGATTCAAATGATTGACCAAATTGACCAATTTCAAATTCAAGGTAGAAAAGACAGAAACTTCCACTCCGACCTACAAGTTATTCCAAAAGGAAAAGGGTATTCCTTAAGATGAACAGACGGAGATGCTTTCCAACATTGACTTAGGTAGCTACTTTCATCTCAAGGCTCAAGCCATGCGCTGTGTAACATTTTGAGCAACGACCGTAGGTAGACATGAATAGATTCTTCGCACCACACATCACACACAACCCACTCAGCTGGCTTATTAGCGGAGTACTCGCGGAGTACTCAACGGTAACTATTAGGTTGAGCTATAAATTTTTGCAACATTTCTATTTTTTTTTGCAGCTCAAAGTAAACTCGTTAAAATATTACTATTCTGTTTGAAAGCATGTTTCCTAGCAATCATTTTTGACATAAGAATCGTTAATTTTCCTTGCGTTGTTGAAAAGTTTTATTCTTTAGGACAATGACCACTCAAAGTGAATAGTGTGGGATTTCATTTTCAATTAGTTCAGACTCGGCAGCAACCCAGCGATGGTGGTCGAGCACATTCAAGAAGCCACCGGCAACTTCACTCCTAAGCGAATAAATTATTGGAGATGGTACAAGAAGTCCCTTCCGCCCAGAAAGGCAACAAAGACAAACCACTCACGGGAAGAAGGACTGTCAATGCAAAGGGCGCCTGTGCCAATCCATCAAGTCGAATTCTCAAACCACGCTAGAACTGACCGCTGATCTCTACATCTCCTAGTGAACCACCGCTCGTCTGCTGCAGAAGATTGGAAGGCCGCCAAAGTCGCCCTCGTCGATGCCTCATGCGTTGACGGAAGCCAAAGTAAGTCGCTGTACTTCCGACTGCAGAGAGCTCCTGCACCGGTTCAAGGGAGTGGACTTGGATCGAGTCTTTACCAGCGATGAAAAGCGGATGCTTTACTAACACCGCAAAGCTGGGAAGCAATAGCTGGAACTAGTGAGCCGGGGTTCTGACGTCATAGCCGGAGCTCCACCGAAAGAAGGTAATGCTGCGCTTGGTGGATGTGTAGTAGTCCAGAACACAGTAAGCTGCTCCACGTAGTCAAACCATCCTCGACGCTCGTTTTTGCCAACAACTCGACTAGTTCCAGCAAATATTAGTGGAGAAAGAAGTCGATACGAGCTAATGCTTCTTCCATCAGGGCAACAGCCGACTGCTTGCGGCATTTCAGACGCTGGAAAAAAATCTCGGAATTGGGCTGGACCAATATCAAGCAACTACTATGCACATCGCACGCCATCTGAATTCCATCTGCTTCGGTTCATGGATCACTTTCATGGTAGACGCTTCGCCCAAGTCGATGAGGTCACGGCGGTGGTACACGACTTCTGCAGGTCGAAACCGACCAAAATTCGACAGAGATGTAATCCACTCAGTTCATGAAAAGCGGAAGAAACTCATTGAGAATAACGGCAATGACTTCGTTTAAGTCAATCAATTTTCTTTTGTGGTATGAATTTATTTTTGCTGGAAGGCAAATTTTGTTGCAAAATTTATGACTGAACCTAATATGTATGAGTTCCCGATGTGCAATCGCCTGGAGTGAGGGCGGTTTTAACGAGATCAAGGTTTTTCGTCCAAAACAGAACAGTAACCTCCACCGTTACTCAGAAACTTGCTGTGTGATCAGAAAGGAGAAGGCTAAGGATATGGTTTTGGAGGCTGGAGATGCCCCACATAAATTTTACGAGCTACATAATGCATGGGTGAAATACGAGAAATTGCATGTTGTAGACGTCGACACCCTATCTAATCTGTATACTCTCTCCTACGATCTCGTTCTTTCAACGAGCGCCTTCAATACCCGTTATTCAATTATCTTCCCCATTTCTCATGCAGAACACACGGAGAAATCCGTAAAGTGCAAAATATGCAATGGAACGCTATCGGCTTAACCAAGTACCGTCGGTTCTAACCATAAGAGCATTTGCTAGCATTTGCGGTGTGACTGGGCACAATCAAAGTGGTTGATAAAGAAAGGCCTACTAACAAAGAAAAGACCAAAGAGAACTCGCCGAGCAGAAAATGCAAACTCTTGCGCACCAGCACTCGCTCCCCTCTACCCAAATTCGGTCCGAACAGCGAAGCGAGAATACCAAAAAACTAACTGACCGTATAAAAACGAGGAAAAGTGAAAGGGAAAAACGCAAAAGGATTGCAAACTGCTCAATTGGAGCAGGAGTTAATGCAAGAGAGAAGGCCGACATTACTCTTTCGGCGGAGAGCTGAATCCGACGAGCACAATATCTCACCAAAATAGATTCTATTCTAGGCAGATCACCATGACTACAATTATGCAACAACCTTTATTGGCAGGTCTACATGCATATGCTTGCTCAACTGAATTCCAGTGCTAGCAATATGAGATGTCGCTATTAAATACGAGAAACGAAACTGGGGTCTATCCTTGTGAAGGGGGCCCGCAGGTTGCTGCACCTTGTTACGTCTTTTCATTCGAGAGCTCTAACTGCTACCTCCAAGATGTGAGGGCCTCGGACATATGTTGGTAAGGGTGAGGCGCGTCTTGAAAGGAGCGACTCTACCACTTCTTCCCACTAGGACAGATCAAAAAATGTGCTAACATATAAGCGAGGAATGTAAGCAAACTATGGTTTCTTGAAACAGGTCATCTTCCGCAGCAGGAGCATTCAAATTGGTGATACGTATACAGAGGAATTCAAACAGCTGCTTTGAAGGATTGTTTAGGAAGGTGATGGTCGAGGCAAAGGCGCAATGACATGAAAAAATCTGGAAATAATACTTCCTACTGTAACACAAATCGAAATTGAAGCACGGCAGAAGTTTCAATCCTCTCCTCCAATCGTCAGCGTTCTATTAATAATTATTAGGTTGTAACGAATTAAATGGCACTGGCTCGCGCCATTCCTTGGCGCGTCTTTACGCGTTTGATCAAGAACAAACCGTAACATGTGGCATATCATTTAGAAGCGCAAACTTTGCTCTACCGGAGAGTACCAAATTTTCTATGTAAAAGTGGGAAAACTTTAGAGTTTTATTAACTTTTTTGCATATGGACAAAAGGGTAATCCGAGGCATTTACTTGTATGAATTCAAGCTGGGCACTACAGCTAAGGAGGCGGACGAGAAGATCAACGCCGCATTCGGTCAAGGATGTTCCATAATTTGGACTGCGTATCGTTGGTATCAGAAGTCCCGGAATGGAGACGAGAGCTTGGAAGAACACGAAGGTCGTGTGAGGCATAGCGATGTTGATGAGGACAAGCTGAGAGATGTGGTAGAGGAGGATCCACACAAAGGTACCAGGGAGATAGCGAAGGTTCTTGGCGTCAGTCACAACAGCTGCCCGGCATCTGAAGGAAATTGGAAAGACCAAAAAGCTGGAAAGATGGGTGCCTCACGAGCTGTCTGAGGAGCAAAGAAACCGACGATATGAGATCTCGTCTGCACTGCTTCTACGGAACGAAACGGACCCATTCCTTGATCGCATCGTAACCTGTGACGAGAAATGGATAATGTACGACAACAGGCGACGATCGGCACAGTGGGTGGACAGCGATGAGAGCCCCAAGGTTTTTGCGAAGCCGGAATTGCACCAAAAGAAAGTAATGGTGACAGTATGGTGGTGTTCGCTGGGAATTATTCACCACAGCTTCCTCCCTCCCGGTGAATCCATCACGGCAGGGAAGTACTGCATTGAAATTGAAGAAATGATGAAAAAGTTGAAGGATATCCGGCCGGCCTTGGTAAAGCGAAGGCGAGTTCCCCTTCTGCACGACAATGCTCGCCCCCATGTAGCACGAATGACGTTGCAGAAATTGAATGAGCTGAGCATTGAAACTCTACCACATCCTCCGTTTTCTCCCGACCTCTCCCCAACAGACTACCATTTCTTCAAGCATCTTGGCGACTTCTTGGTAGGGAAAATATTCAAATACCAACAGGATGCCGAAAGTGCCTTCGAAGATTTCGTCAATTCCAGAACTTCTGACTTTTATGCTACTGGAATAAAAAAAACTTGTGTCACGTTGGAAAAGATGTGTAGAATCAGAAGGTTTTTATTTCGATTAATAAACTTGCCTACAAGCCGAGATATTAACTGTTTAAATTTACAGTGGTTCAGTGCCATTTATTTCGTTACAACCTAATAGCTCAAATGACAGAGTTGGATAAATCTTAGAAAAACGAATGATAAAGAATGAGAAAAGGAATTTTTATGGCAGGTCTGATAGAGGATTTGCTTCCGAAAACCGAGGAAAAAGTTGTTAACCTATTTACTTAACATGTAAGGAAACTGCTCCAATCTATCGTAATGAAGCTAATGCTCGCCTGGGTATGACCGGTTATATGCCTGGACTCCTAGCTGCTCTCCTCTCGTTACGGTGCTCGAAAGTGATTGCCACGCCCACTTGGAATCACACCATAGCCATATTGACTTATGACGCACGTTCGTAACACTACAACTATATCAATTTTTTATTCAAATAAATTTGACCAATTTAAGACAATTAGACGTATTATACTACATATATCACTCTTTCGCAAATTTCGAGCACCCAATTTTTTTTGTACAGTCGTCTCTGTTGAACAGCCTTCAGCTGTTGAACAGAGACGACTGTACAAATAAAAAAAAATCGGCTCTGTTGAACAGCTGCATAAGAAAGTTTTCTTAGTTCTCTAGTTGCAACTCATAGTGCTACCTAGACTCTCAAGCTCCTAATCTCTATTTTGTTCAGGTTTAATTGTTTTAAAGTTTAGTCTGGATTGTGTTGACTGACAATGTTTATTGTTTTCTGTTTTTACAGGCGCACTTCAGGTGCAGTAATAAATAAATAATAAACAAATAAATAACCTTTTTCAGACGAGTAGAAATAAATAAAACATAAAACTAAAAAGGAAGCGTTAGGGATGCCGTTGAGCAATCGATTTTGGGTGCGTTACGTATTCTACAATACCGCTCATAACTAGTGTCGCATTTCGCGTCGCCGACGCTACGTCGCGTCGGCGATGCGAAGGAGCGTCGCAAAGCGTCGGAATCGTTCACAGTGTGTTTCCTGGAAAGCTGACTACATCACTGGAATTGTCTCATCGAGGAGATCCCTAAAATCAAAACAGAGTTGATGCAGCGTTTAATCTGACCTAGTTACGATGGCTTAAGTGGATTTTTGGTAATTTTCTTCAAAATGCTCGCTTTTTCAAACAATGCGGGTATTTGGAATCCCCGCAATATCACCTTTACGCTGATCTAAAAATTGGTTGATGTTTTCCAAAAAAAGTTGTTCGATGACCTGTATATTTGCTGCGGCGGCCGTCTTGCTTGCTTGAGATAATTGCGCCCACAGGATATATCTCCTTAATTGCCTGGAAGCCTACACTCCCGCCGAATTTTTTCTCGGAACGTGGATTGTGTATTTCAGATTTTAAATCCGTGTTCGTGGTGCAATATCCATCACTTTGATACCAAGTAAGACTATCCTCGATAAACTCCAGCTAACCGCCAGTTAGAATGATAACGATTTTCTTCAAAATCGCTCCCTTGTATCCTTGTTTGCAGCGCGCCACAAGGAAAGCCCATCCTACGTGGTCCATAAAGCAATCAAAGAGTACAACCTATCACAATCTCACCTTCTAAACTTTGGATAGCAAATAGATGTTTCCGGCTTAAATCCGCTGCATGTCATTATTATGTCTTCACCAGTGAACTTTTCTCATAATGGACGGACGATAAAAATTTTCTAGTCGCAGCTGAGAAGTCGAGCTTGTCCAGGTGCATAGTCGAAGTACTACACTTTATAACAAGATGAATACTGAAAATGATTGAGCTATGTTTCGATTGGAACAGGCATTCGAGTGCGTGATTTCGACAGAAATTTAGGAGAGGGACCGTTTTCCCGAATAGCATTGTTGTGAGGTTTCTGTCTAAAAAATGGTTTACATAGTGCTCTTCTTCACAGAATGAGCTCTTGACTGATGTAAAATTATGCAGATCGAAAGCAATCGATTTTTTACCGTTTCCACCCAGCAGTCGAGCCTAGGCCACCAATGCGACCTTATTCGCCGGATGAGCGGCCCAGGCATCTCGCTGGCGCCTAGGTGCGAGGCCCACTGGCGCTGATCCATCTACCGCATACATAGGAATATAAACAATCGATGAAGAATAGGTACAACTCCTGACACAAATTCTTTATCCTGTTCTTTGCTGCACCATTCTGCTTATTTTGATTTTTGTGTTTAAGTTACAAAGCTCGTGCCACTAACTCATATTGTTACTTTTTTCTATTCAGAATATTTCATTACATTTTACCCACCTAAATCAGGGTTGCTTTAGAGTAATATGTGCTCGAAAGCAGTTGTGCTTGAGATTGCCACACCAAACTAGTGTGTTTGGATTTTTTACTGTTTTCACCCAGTGGTCGAGCCTAGGCTACCAATGCGACCTAATCTGCTGGATGAGGGGCCCAGACATCCCTCATTCACAAAAATCCTTAAATCCTCGTACAGTGATAGCTAGTAATTGAGACTATTGCGATCCTGCTATGCGTAGTTCATCTTTTTTGCCTTTTGAGGTTCTATTTATGCGTACTGAGACATGTTCTATGTAGTTAAACAGTGTATTGACGCACAATTCATTTGAATCATTTCAGATTTCAGCTGCACTTCAACGTGTAGTTCGTGGGTTCGCCTAAAATGCTTCTTAGCGCATCACTAAACAAACTTGTATGAGCATAGAGGTGAGAGATATAACGCTCACGAGCTACGTGATCAGAGATTATCGCAGATCCTACCGAAGTGAATTATCCTAGTTACGTGCTCTCCATGCAACGAAGACTTTAACAGCTTAGTCTGTCGAAAGGTGAAGGTTGGGTTCCCGTTAGTCGAGTTTTCTCACGATCTCTTCTCTCTCAAACCTTTTTCTATGAGGTTAACAATTGAACAATAAATAACTAGCTCTCACCAGCGAGAGGAAATAAACCCATGTGTACCACTTTCACAACGAACTGGACAATTCTGAAGTCGAAATGGACGTCGAATCAAATCGGACACTCTTCACTCAAATCGGACAGCACTGGACACTTTACACGTCGAATTGGACACTTTCGAATCAGATTAGACACTCTTCTGAGCTAGCCTAAGACTTGAAAGCCCCCTGAAACCACAGCGATCTCTTCCAAATCGAAGTGAGCTTCTTCTCCACTAAATTGGAGACTCTCCGAAGAGGTTAGAATAAATTTTTTGTTTAAAAGCTTTTCAAAATATGATTTCTATGAAGCATTAACTCACCAACCCAACATGCAAACTTAATTTTTGAAATGTTATAAAATTTTCGTTTCTGAGGAAAAATAATGGTTTAAAGCTTGCATTAAATAGCAAGAAGACAGCAATTTTTAATGTCTAAAGAATAGAGTGCGCCTGCCTCCGTCCGAAATGATGCGATTTCTATTCAGTTGATAGCAAAATTTCTGTTTACAAGGAGCTCCACACCTAGAATATATTACAAAGCAATATTGAGAAACACACATATCCTTACTTTGATGCTTATGTTATCAGTAGTTACACTATCAATCAAATAAAAATTGTGACGAGCTTTTAGTGTGCATGGCGCGATTTGGTTTTTTAATGCATTGTATGATTGCTGCAGTGTTACGCATTGAAAGAAATTCATTTTATTGTTTTTTTTTTGAAAAATAAAATTTTTGAAAATTAATACTATTATGTGGGCTCAGCTGATCTCAAATATTTCGAAGAAAATTATACAAAATTTCCCTTGAACGAAAAATTACTCTAACCTTCTTGAAGAATATGCAGTTATCCTGTGGGAAGAGCATTTCTATTTCGAAGAGTTCGCTTTGATTAAAGAAGCCTTAGGCTAACTTAGAATAGCGCCTAAATGGACGTGAAAAGTGTCCAATTTGATTTGGAAAATGTCCATTTCAACATGAAATTGGGTTGCAAGTCAATTAAGATTGGTTTCTGTCGCGCAGAAGCGGCTCCTACCGAGGGCGTCAGTACAAAATCTTCCTATGTCAAGGAATTAAACTTTGCTAAGTGGTCAGCACTTCGCATTTGTTACAAGGTTCACAATACACAACAGCCTTAATTATTAATAATATCAATGAGTTTACTCAATAACAGAATTATAAAAACATCGGCTGTAGCGCACATACCCAATCGAAGTTCATGGTTCGGGTCTACTCCCCCCCCCCCAGATAAGCCAAGTCTTCCAGATTTATTTCAGAGGAGTAAACGCATATTTAACCATCGGCTGCCCAACGCAAGTCATTGTGTATGCCTAATACGCATTCAAAATGCACCACAACATTTCGAACAAGTACAATCCGTGGCGGATTTCAAAAAAGATTGATTAACGCCATTCTTTATATTTTTATCCTTTCTACTATTTGGATATAACACAAAAATAACGAGGTATTTTGCGACTTTCTTCTGCGTCTCTAAAACCAGACACAGCTAACCGTTGTTGTGTCGTAGAAAATTCAAGATCAATCAGTGCGCCGTGGCATCATAAGTGCGAGATGCTATATAGGATATGGTGGACGTCCTTAGGTGATATTGGCGCGGCAGGTCATAGAGACGATAGCTGTGACGCTTGTTGAAGCCAAGGCCCCACCCCATCGGATTGTCGGGCAGTTGGAACCCGGAAAAAAAGTTAATGCATTGAAAACCAAGATCGGCATATCTATCGGTGCAGAATTGAGTGCAGAATCCAGTCGGATACCTTTTTTTGACTGGACAAAAATTTGAATTGGTCTCCAAAACAAGTCGATTTTGTTTTCCGGGGCAATTTTGAAGGCTTATTTGAAAAGGTTGCGCTGTTCGTAGTCAGCCCAGTAAAACAAAGCTGAACGGGACGAAAGCATGATTTGGGATTTTTGATTTGTTGCCGGTAATTACTAGTGGAGAAGTTTCAAGTGTAGGAAAAATTGGGTTTTGGCTATAGGACGTGAGGTGCACATTAACCATCGGAATACCGTCCTACATCCTCCTCCGTGAAGAAGTGGATGTAGGACGGTATTCCGATGGTTAATGAGCGTTATGAGCTCTAACGTTGTTCGTAAGTAAAGATTCATTACTACGCCATTTCTTTGGCACAAATTTGACAAATATAATAGATTTTACTTCACTTGCTTTTACTTTTTGATTTTACTTTTTTTTAAACTGAAATGGATAACAAAGCGAAGTTATGATCACCTGAAATTAGAAGCTGAAAACGGCGGAGGCTTCCAGTCCGGCCTAATACAAAAGCACAGCAAAAGGTCGTTAATGGCAAGCGTTTCTGAAGACTCAAACACAGAAATAGATTAACTAGGAGTGGTGTAGAAAATTGACAGGATCAACAATACGCTCCAAGATCGACTAAATATGTTAATTGATTGATTGCATCTATTCCTATGTATGCGGTAGATGGATCAGCGCCAGTGGGCCTCGCACCTAGGCGCCAGCGAGATGCCTGGGCCGCTCATCCGGCGAATAAGGTCGCAGTGGTGGCCTAGGCTCGACTGCTGGGTGGAAACGGTAAAAAATCGATTGCTTTCGATCTGCATAATTTTACATCAGTCAAGAGCTCATTCTGTGAAGAAGAGCACTATGTAAACCATTTTTTAGACAGAAACCTCACAACAATGCTATTCGGGAAAACGGTCCCTCTCCTAAATTTCTGTCGAAATCACGCACTCGAATGCCTGTTCCAATCGAAACATAGCTCAATCATTTTCAGTATTCATCTTGTTATAAAGTGTAGTACTTCGACTATGCACCTGGACAAGCTCGACTTCTCAGCTGCGACTAGAAAATTTTTATCGTCCGTCCATTATGAGAAAAGTTCACTGGTGAAGACATAATAATGACATGCAGCGGATTTAAGCCGGAAACATCTATTTGCTATCCAAAGTTTAGAAGGTGAGATTGTGATAGGTTGTACTCTTTGATTGCTTTATGGACCACGTAGGATGGGCTTTCCTTGTGGCGCGCTGCAAACAAGGATACAAGGGAGCGATTTTGAAGAAAATCGTTATCATTCTAACTGGCGGTTAGCTGGAGTTTATCGAGGATAGTCTTACTTGGTATCAAAGTGATGGATATTGCACCACGAACACGGATTTAAAATCTGAAATACACAATCCACGTTCCGAGAAAAAATTCGGCGGGAGTGTAGGCTTCCAGGCAATTAAGGAGATATATCCTGTGGGCGCAATTATCTCAAGCAAGCAAGACGGCCGCCGCAGCAAATATACAGGTCATCGAACAACTTTTTTTGGAAAACATCAACCAATTTTTAGATCAGCGTAAAGGTGATATTGCGGGGATTCCAAATACCCGCATTGTTTGAAAAAGCGAGCATTTTGAAGAAAATTACCAAAAATCCACTTAAGCCATCGTAACTAGGTCAGATTAAACGCTGCATCAACTCTGTTTTGATTTTAGGGATCTCCTCGATGAGACAATTCCAGTGATGTAGTCAGCTTTCCAGGAAACACACTGTGAACGATTCCGACGCTTTGCGACGCTCCTTCGCATCGCCGACGCGACGTAGCGTCGGCGACGCGAAATGCGACACTAGTTATGAGCGGTATTGTACTTCTACGTTATGTCCTGGAGACAATTTATTTATTTATTTATTTATTTATTTATTGCTGCACCAAAAGTGCGCCAAAGAAAACCAAACAAACAAAGGAAGTGATGATCAAATAACAGTGATTAGCTTAAAAAAACAAACAACACCAACGAAATCGTGAGCCACCTTGGATAACACTATGAACTGCAACAGAATGGTAGAAATGTCCTTGCAGATTATTCAGAACACTCAGTGCAAAGGACTAAAAAATTATTTCCCAAAAGAAAAACGAAAGCATCCAGCATCAGAGCATTATATCGTGTCGAGTTGATTTAAGTGAGGTTGATTCAAAATAGTAAAAGATTTATGTATCTTCAAAAGTACAGGGTTGGCGTTCAGTATAACTATGGTGTGACTTCCAGTGATTGCGGAGGTCACTTTCAAGCATACTTAACGAAGACACCCAGGAGTCCGGCACTATATCCGGTCGTACCAAGGCGAGCAACTGCTACATTAAGTTACCTCTCAGCAATGCTTCCATAAGAAGTGAAGAGGACCAACCGCACTTATAGTGATATATCCAGATAATAAGGTTGAGCAAAACATTTTCAAAAGCACTCAACGAGGTAGGTACATAGAAAACTGGTTGGTATGAAAATAAAAGAATAGGTCCTTTGCTCAAAAGGTTCTGAATACTGCCAAAGCTAATAGGTGAAAGCAGCAGCCATAGTGACCCCAGCATAAGTGCAAAAAGAACAGAACGTATAAAAAAGACAATTCGGAGCTGCCAATGAGACTATCAGCAATACCGAATAAAGGGTAAAATAGCGATAGCGGATACAGCGTGGCGTTCCCTGCTGAAGTGGTATAATTTGGATACGTATTCAGGCTACAGAGCGAATTATTGTGCTCAGTGAAGAAGTCAGCGTTTTACCCTTTTCAGACGAGTAGAAATGGATGGGAGGCTTGGATTCCCTAGGCGGGAAGCCCGATTAAAGATGTGGAACACGGTGCCCTCCTCCGACTGCGGTACCATGCGTCTAAGAAGCTGCACATAAAGGATAAAAGGATAAAGGACGGCGTTACTCAATCCCTTCTGGGATGCGCCAGCGCATTCTACATCTACGGGATGTCGTGGAGGCGACATGAATGCGTATTTGGCCATACAATGACTTGCGGTGGCCGGCCGATGAACAAGTCAGCGCTTTATCCTTCCCAGACAAGTCTGGTACCAATTCACCGACCCCGGAGAGATGGAAGGCTTGGTTGGCCTGGGGGGAAATCCGAACCAGGAACCTGGTATCGGGTGCACGCGACAGTCGCGCCTTCTCCAACTGCGCTACACGCGCCCCAAGAAGAAAGAAGCTGCACATGCGAAGATTAATCTTAGGGGATGAAGATCAAATACAAACATCAGTCATCAGATTTTATGGAACATCAGATCTCTTTTCCTTCAGAACATTTCGCTTATTTGCACCTTTGATTAAAGACAAGGTACTCGAAATGCCTAGTGATGTATTTAAGACATATCACGACCGAAGGCTTAAGAAGATGTAGCTTGAATTCCAAGTAGTTGCGCACTTCCGCTCTTTTACTTATGTTTTACTACTTAGGTTTTATCCTGGCACTTTTGCGTATATACTTTTGTGTATTTTTATCCATTGTCTTGTTGTCTGTTTGGAATGTTCATTTATATTTCGATTTTTACAGTCGTTGTTTTGAAAGCGGTTTTTGCTCGCGTCGCGAAATAAATAAATAATATGACGTGGTGCACTCAAGCCGTCAGAGAGACCGGACGATTTTTGCCTGTCGTTTCTTCATAATAAGTGGAAAAACATTCCATCTTCGACTGTGATTGAATCTTGGCATGATACTGATCAGTATGAATACCCAAGTGATGCAGCTGGCGAACCAAGATTAGTATAGATCCTTTATTCCGGCTAACGTTTCGGCGTAACCACCTCTTCAGAGCATCAAACTTGGGCAATTAAACCTCTTAAGTCTTAAGAAGGCGGTTACGCCGAGACGTTAGCCGGAATAAGGGATCTATACCAATCTTAGTTCGCCAGCTGCATCACGTGGGTATTCATACTAAAAAACATTGTGATCGCTTGAAGGGAAAGATTTTCATGATCATTCAAACAGTGGCAAGTTTTTGGGGGCACTCGCTATTAGCAGAAAATGGAATGCTGGATAACTAGCTTAACATATACTACAAACAGCCAGAAAATAATCAACGTCACTTTTTAATAACACGCATGTTTAACACGCCTTGTAACTATTAGTATAAAAATAATTTAAGTCGTTAAATGCATTTTTGTCTTATAAGCGTTTCTTTTGTTACTTTAAACATAGGCACATAATAATTATTCACAAGCTTTCCTCTTGCTTTAGAAATCAGCGTCTGCAAAAATTCGAACCCCATTTGTTGCTAGCATACCACCTTAAAATTTTGGATTGAACAGGATATGTGTATATGGGGTGCACATGTAACGGTTAACGATTTAACGAATTTAACGAATTAACGGCATTTTTTGTTAAAATCTGACTTAACGACTTGACGGAAAATTTTGGAAATTTAACGAAATTTTTAACGGACTGTTTTTTCAATTCGTTTACCACTTTTCCTATTATTCTTCACTAGTATGTACATATTGCTGGCCTCACCCTTCCGACTGGGACTGCTCCCGAAAACTATTGAATTCAGCAAGAATAAGCATAAGCAATCCGTTCTAGCACATCCGTAAGAGCTTATTCATACTTCGCAGCGGGAGCGATGGGAGCGATTCGCATCACCGACCACTCGCTCTCGTCGCGAGGTATGAACAGGCTATGGCGAAAAAGTATTGAGAAGATGTACAATGCCAATTTGTTTGGCTTCGATCTATGGGCTTACCCCGTGACGTCAGGAACAGCGCGGAAATATTTTTTTATTTTACTTTCATTCCATTTCTAATGCCCTCGACAGCGCATTTGTGTATTTAGGAGCTATAAAAAACAGCCAAGCACGTCAACGAATCCAATGAAATACTTGTCGTCTGGCCTCCCATAAGATGCGCCTATCCAACTTGACGTTGCTTACGCCAAAATACTTTTGCTCGCCACCTGGAACAGTTGAGACTTGGAGAACGTCTTCGGCCGCTGGGCGTATTTTAGAACGCATTCTAAGGGATTTTGAGAAAGACGCTAACAACAAAAGAATTTGGAAAGCTGCCTTTCCTAAACGTTAGCATTCCACAGATAGGATTTTAATTGCATTTCTACTCTTTCCTTCGGCGGAAATAGGCTCGGACGGGGTCGCCTTGTAAGACAGCCCTATACAGCGCGTTGTGCTGTACGGCAGTAAAACTGTTATGCATCACCGTTGTGTTCTTTCCCAATGATGAACTGATCTTGGTCATTTTTAATGTAACTGGACATACATGTGTCTTTTTGCGAAGGCATTATCCACTATGTGACCCCAACCCGAGTCTGTTTGCGCCATTCCTTCGGTACTTAACGGGCTGCTGCCCGCACCGACATTGTACATGCTCGTAGAAGTCACGCAAAGCAGTTTCGCCGACAACTAAGAAAGGGAAAAGACTCCAGGGTCTGCCTGATCTAATTTGAACTCTAATTCGCTGCAGGAAGCTGGTTTAATTTGCTGTCCACTCTTTGTTGGTAGTGAATTGTTCATGTTATCTGTTACAGCGATGTTTCGTTACGATCAAAACTTCTAGCGCCAGGCGGGACTCGAACCACCACCTCCCTCTGACCGGGCGGGAATGCTCCCTCTGACCGGGCGGGAATGCTCTACGCCATTACACCACCAGCGCTGTTTGATCGATTGTTTGATGTTCATGTTATGTTACATTGGGTTCGTTAAACTTTAGTTGTCCACCTGTTAAGGTAAAAACCTAAAATGTTTTTCCTAATTTTTTATTTAAAATAAAATAAGTTTGCAGCTAATTGCATTTCTTAACGAAATTTAAGTATTTACCTGAAATTTAACGGAAAATTTCCGTTAAAAATTTCGTTAAAAAAATTAACGCCCAGAATGTTGTGCACTCCCCTGGTTTGTATGTATATAGCCCTCATACATTCCAAGTTAGCTCAGTTGTCAGAAATGTTTCAACCGTAGTTTTCAAAACCGAGCCTCTTCGACGAAATGCTTTTGCATCCCTTTTCCGAGAAAAAAAAGCAACATCTTATCTTTTCGAACCACGGCTTTTTATTGTGAATTATTATTAAATGATTATTTATTTATTATTATAATAAAGGATAATAAAGAATAATAAAGGATAAAGGACGGCGTTACTCAATCCCTTATGGGATGCGCCAGCGCATTCTACATCTACGGGATGTCGTGGAGGCGACATGAATGCGTATTTGGCCATACAATGACTTGCGGTGGCCAGCCGATGAACAAGTCAGTGCTTTATCCTTCTCAGACTAGTTTGGTACCAATTCACCGACCCCGGAGTGATGGAAGGCTTGGTTGGCCTGGGCGGTTCCCGCGGGAACCGCCCAGGCCAACCAAGCCTTCCATCCGCCTGCATCCGATACCAGGAACCTGATATCGGGTGCAGGCGACAGTCGGCGCCTCCTCCGACTGTGCTACACGCGCCCTATTATTATTATTATTATTATTATTATTATTATTATTATTATTATTATTATTATTATTATATTTATTATTAATTACTTATTTATGTAAAATTATTGAATTATTACAAATCAGACATCAGTACTACTAAAGTTAGTTAATGACATAAAATTTGAGGCAAATTCAACATTAGTGACTCGCATAGATGAGTAGCACTAATAGTTTGTGTAGGCGAAGATAATCGGCAGGTGGAATGAGTCGGAAGTTGGCTACACCCCTGAGCTCGGAAGCGGCCGTCGATGCCTTGCAGTGCTAGGTCAGCTTGTGCTCGCACAATTACTATCAGACGGTCAGATCAGGAATCTGCAGAGGCCGGCACAGGAACGCGAATCAATCGAAATTGTGTCGTCATGGATTACTCACCCGAAGCGAACGAAAACAGAACCACACCTGACGCAAAGTTTAGGGAATCGCATTATCGATCCACTTAGATGGAAGAGTTTCTGATTTTTGCTCAAGACGACAGCAGTTATTCTGCAGACTATATATCAAATTAGATCGCATAGGTTGTGCAGATCCTACCAAGGTCTATGTTCATCGAGAGGAATGCATAGAATAGTGATGTAGTAACCAAGTGTAGGATTAATGAGCAGACGGAAGATACAAATCAGCACATCTGCCTATGCAGCGATAATGTATCTGTGCTACCAGCTAAGGACAACGAGACCAGGGGTGCGCGTTTAACGATTAACGATTTACCGATCTACCTGATTTACCCACTTTTTTCGTTAAGAATTTTTAACAAACTTTAACGACGGGAATTTCCGTTAAATTGCATTAACGACATTTCTTCATGTAAATGCATTTTGAACAAATTCTTCGTATGAGCCTTCGCAGTATCGTTGCGATACCGAGAAAACGATCTATTTACTGGATGCAGTAGAAATAGGCAGTAGACATCGTTCTCATATTTCCATAATTGTTGGTATTTTTGCTCCTTGACCTATTTATTTATGTGCGCCTACACGTAGCCAACGACATAGCGCTAGAGCAGGAGGAAACGAGCGGCTCGGGGAGCTTCCAAGAGCGTCGAAGAAGTCGTGAAGGAGACGAAAGCCAGAGACCTGGGCCATACGAAAGCAGGATAAACACGCGATCAGCGTCGATCAGCTTGAATACGGGAGGACGGTGCTCGGAGTCACACAACTCACGCAAGTAAGAGGTCTCCCGAGTTCCGAGCTTTGTCGACGTTCGAAGATTAGAGACGCTGTTGCATGGGCTAAGTCGTCGAAAAGTAGGTGGGCCGGCCACGTAATGCGCTTCGCAGACACCCGCTGGACGAGAACCGTCACCGACTAGATTCCGCGGGATGTCAAGAGAACACCAAGACGCCCAGAAACGCGTTACTCGGACTTTTTCATGAAAGCCCCGAACGACCGATATGACGCTGTTCGTGTCCCTCTAGTGAGGAGGATCCATTGGAGCACTCTGGCACGCGACAGGAACGAATGCAGAAAGAAAACTCCAACCTCCAATCTGAGATTGTTGCTCTTAAGTCTCAGTTGTCGTCTAAGGATAGTGCTTCTGCTAAATCTCTTGACGTTGCCTCGCCTAATTTATCCTATGATGAGATTGAGCGCAAAAGGTCCATTGTTGTCTCTGGTGCCCCGAAAGCTTTGCAGCTGTTCCGTCTTTAAGAGTCGTACATGATTTTGGTATTGTTCGAGAAATGCTTGATTTTCTTCAGATGGATTCCTATCCTGTCACTGTTTTCCGCATGGGCCGCATTATCGCGGGCAGACTCCGCCTACTTAAGGTGGTCCTACCGTCTTCGTTTTATGCTAATCTTGTCATACGCAGAGCTCCCAGGTTGAGGACTTTTTCTCTTAAAGGAATCTATGTAAGACCCTCTCTTACCAAATCGGAAAGAGACCGTATTAGGAATGCAAGAATGTCCTCAAATGCTCATAATAATGTCACCGACAATGTATTATCTGTGCCCGTTCTATCTCAAGAATGTTCTCTTAATGTGTTGCAGTCCTCTCAAACTTCATTGGCGGGTACATCTCATCAGGGAAACGAATAGGTCATCCGTGGTGCCACATGTCAAGGAATGCTGACTCTTATTACACTCTATCTCTTAAATGTTACTACTCTAATGTCCGTTCGTTGTCAAAGAATTCTCGATATCTTAATTTTGTATACGGCTCTCATTATGACGTGTACCTCTTTACGGAAACGTGGCTGAAAAGTCATCACTCTTTGCAAACGATGACTGGGAATTGGATCGCAGATTATTCGATTTTACGATGTGACCGTAACAAAAAAGCGGGCGGGGGTGTGGCTATGCTTTTAAGGAAGAACATTTCTTACTCGCTTGTTTTATCGGAGTCAATTCACAATGGGTATGAAATCCTTGCAGCAGACATTTCCTATGACAACTGTGCGTTCAGGTTGGTATTCGTTTATAGACCACCATCTTCGGAATCTTACTTGACCGAACAGCTAGCTCAAGTACTCAGTGACCTTTCGTGCACTCCCTTACCTACTGTTATTGCAGGGGACTTTAATATGCCTGATCAGAAGGACAATGTTCCCGGATCTAGACGAGAGCAATAGTTTCATTGAAATGCTTGTCTCGCATGACTTCCAACAACTTGTAAATAACACACAAGGGAAAACCATGTACTGGACTTGATTTGTACGAACAATTTGCAATTGATAGCTGATCTTACTCTTCAGCCTCCACTAGGTAATATTAACCACATGATCATAGTGTTTGGCATCCATACCGGGTTAATTGAACAGCATCCAATAGTTCGTAGACTCTTTTCCAAGTGCAACTATGCTGAGGTTACTAGTTATCTGTACAGTGGATTGACTCATTTGAGTCGGTAAAAGGAGTAGATGAGAAGTATCGCATGTTTCTATCGATTTTGCACCATACTGTAGATATGTTCGTTCCGTGGTCAGTGGTATATCCAACTCGATCCTTATTGCCTCGTCACTTGCAGAATATGTCCAGGCACAGGGATTATCTTTGCAATTACGCAAAACAAAGCGGGGATTGGTATGGTTACAAAGTATTTTCCGCTCGGTTCAATAGAGAATTAGATAAGTATAATAAAAACCTGGAAAAAAGGATAACGAATTCAAAACAGAGAGGTGCCTTCTTCCGGTACCTAAAAAGCAAATTATCTGAAAGGCAGCACCTGTCTGGTCTTAAGGTGGATGGACGGTACTTTCCCACAGATTTCGACAAAGCTAATACGCTTGCAGACGAATTTGCCAAAGTTTTTTCTAAAGATGATGGAGCCCTTCCTCCTATTAGCTTTTCCATTCAAAATAAAATGACGGATTACCCTTATTTTGACGCTACTACCATTTATGAGCACCTCTCTAGATGGCCAGCTTCTGTTACTCCTGACGAAATTCCTTTCACCTTTATTAGGAATATAACACATGCAATTGCCTTCCCCTTGGCCTATCTCTTCAACCAGTCCATCACCTTCTCAGAAGTCCCGTCTTTGTGGAAGCATTCCTACGTTACTCCCATTTTGAAGAAAGAGCCTGTTTCTGATCCTTCAAATTATAGACCAGTGAGTATTACCTCAATATTTTGCAGGTTGTTCGAAAAGATATTGAATAAGCATATCTTGGAGCACCTGAATTCCAACAGAATCTTTCCTGCGTCTCAACATGGGTTTGTAAGCGGTAAATCTATCGAAACTAATATTCTGGAATGCCTAAATGACTGGACTGCAGCTATAGATAATAATAAAACCATAGACGTGGTATATTTTGGCTTTGCTAAGGCATTCGATAGGGTTAGCCATCCCAAACTGATTCACCGCCTGAAAGCTCTCGGAATACATGATAAAGCCGTCAGTTGGGTACGTGAGTTCTTATCAGGTAGAACATATCAAGTGTGTGTAAACGGAACCTTTTCTAATGTTTATAGCCTGCATAGCGGTGTTCCCCAAGGTGGCGTCCTTTCACCTACTCTATTCAACATTTACGTCGCAGAACTTGGGGATCTTTTCTTGAAAGAAGGCGTAACCTCCGTGCAATATGCTGATGACTTGAAGATTTACAGAGAAGTTTCCTCTGCTCGGGACACTGATGCTATTCAATCTGCCATTGACAAGCTTTACATGTTTTCCGTTACTTGGCAGTTACCACTTGCTCTACAGAAAACGTATCATTTACGAATTGGCTCCTCTGAACTGCCTTGCTCATACTCAGTATCTGGTCAGCCAATCTCTAGAGTGAATGAGATTAAGGACCTAGGCTTTTCTTATACGGAGAAGCTAGACTTCAGTCCTCATATAAAAGCTATTTGCAGAAAAGCTAGCGTTAGAATCTTCCATATATTTAAGGCATTGACGACTAGGGATAAAGAAGTCCTTCTTAAAGCTTACAAGGTGTACGTGAGACCGCTCGTCGAGAGTTCATGTTCCGTGTTTTCTCCTGCAAAACAGAAAGATGTTCTGATGATAGAGAAGATTCAGAACAATTTCACCAGGACGATTCTATTGCGAAATGGTGGATTTATGTATGGCAGAATCCCTAGAGCTAGCATTAGGAATGCTTATCTGGGTATTCCATTACTCAAGTCAAGGAAATACTATTTCGATATGGTTATGGTCTATAAACTAATCAACCACCTGATCTCAGTTTCCTGCACAAAATTTTACACCCTACGACCCTCAGTCACTAGGGGTGGAACCGATAAGCTGTTTTTTGAATCACCTAAAACCTCACTTAGAGCCACCTTCAGCCACCACTGTTAGAGCTGGTTTGAGGTATCTCAAATGGAGTAAGACGAGGACTGTGCCGACTTCTCTTCCTTCGTTCAAACGTATGGCAAAAGCGAGTATATTCAGTGCAAAATAGTAAATCCGGTGGTGCGTTCTCCACATTTCCAGTCATCAAACCATTTACTATCCTATTGATCCTCCATGTCTACAGACGCTCTATTATCCTATTGTTGTTCTGGCTGTGTTGATGTGGTTTGGGTTCTGTATAACGTCTGTCTTAAACAGCGTAATAAATGAAAATGAATGAAAATGAATGGAGGCGCTGCTGGCGCCCGCTCGAGCAAGTCGATGATCAACGGGACGACGATGATAGATGGATTGTTGTTATTTGCTGTGAAGATGAAGACGTACATAGTCATATAACTTCCTTATAGATGAAGTCGAAAAAGGTTAATAAAGAAAGAAACCTGACATATTAAAATACTGTTAAACTGACTAGAGTAAGGGAAATATTATTTATCGAATTTATGGATTTTAACGCAAAAATTTCTCGTTAAAAATGGTCACTAAAAATTTACCGAAAAAATTAACGCACACCCGTGAACGAGACTAACCGCAAATGTAGAGCAACTGACTGAGTGAGCAAAACGGATCACTGGTTTTCGAACGATTCGCTGAAGAGAGGGTATCAAAGGCCTTCCGGTGACATGGCTTCCTGCGTGGGTGGTAGAAAACAGTGGGACAGAAAACAGGAAACGAATGATAACACTTCCTGTCTACATGAAGATTACACCTGTAATGTCTCTGAGATCTATGTCAATAGAAACTGGAAGCACACGACTACCTAGTAGAGCTTCGGTATTTCAATTGCGCTTAGAAGTTGTTATGAGGTGGAATAAGGTCAACGGAATTCATTGATGAAACACAGAGTTCCATCAATCTACAGTCGCAACCACAACAAAATTCGGATCTATCCTAGTAGCGGGGGGGACTGCTGAAAGAGTGAATCGAACACGCGTGGGGTGGTGCCCTGGGCAGGCAGAAAAATGCAAAATAATACCCTCCAGTAAGCCAATTCAGCATGACGTCTTTTTATTATCGCTTATTTTTAATTCTGCCGCTGATGCTGAACAAATAAGATGACTTCCCTCGTTCCAAGATAGATACAGAAGTTCTCTCAAAATCCTCTTCCCCTTGATGACAAAAATATGCAATCTTCACGACGAATTGAACTTTTTTAAACCCAAATTGGGAACACTTCTAAGTTAGCTTTAAGACCTTTGAAATCAAAGCGAATTTTCCACATCGACATAATCTTTAGGCAGATTGAGCAGACTCAATAAGATGGTTAGGATTATTTTTGTTTCAAGAAAAATTTGGTACAACTTTCTTTGAAATTTTTTAGTTCACCTGCCCAGTAATAATTTTATAAAATTTTTATTTTTTTAGAAAAGTAATTAATTACATCTTCTTTTAAAGCATAACAAAACAGCAACCATATAGCGCATTCAAAACCAGATCGCGCCGTGTACTGAAAAAGCTCGTCGTTTTTATATGATTGATAGTGTAAGTGCCGGTTATATGAACCTTAAAAGTGAGGATATGTGTGTTTCTTACGGTTGTTTTTGCTTTATCGTTAACAGGTGGCAAGCTTCTAACAAAGAGAAATTCTGCTATGAATCGAGTACAAATTGCGTCGTCTTAGAAGAGGGCATGGCGCAATCTCTTTTTAGCACTAAAAAGTGGCTGCCTTTTAGTTCATCAAAACACACTTTAACCCACTAGTTTCTTAAGAAAGTTGTTCTAAAATTTTCTACAGACAAAAAATTATTCTAACCTTTTTGAAGAGTTTCTAGCTTAATCTGGAAGAGGCTTATTTCAACTGAGAAGAATTTGCTTGGACTTCAAAAGTTTTAAGGTTAGGCTAGCTTAGAAGGCCATTTGACTTGAAAAGTGTCCAATTCGAAAACGATACATATATAGGAAGAATCACTGAACGCTTATCCCATTCCACGCTAGCGAAATCTTCATGCATATCGTTAGTCAATCAAGAGGAGACGGCCGTTACAGTACTACTGTCTTTGAACCTTTGGGCATATACGCTTTCGTTAAGACCGTTTCCATCATGGAGTCTTTTTTACTAAATAACTACCATAGCTGGGCAACCGATTTGAACTTCTAGAGCACTACATTCCACCATCCGATGAGCCATCTAGTCAACACTACAACCCCCGATTCGGCCCTTGTTCAAGGCACCGCATCTTTGAAGTTCACCTCAAATTCCACCGTAACGAGGTGATATCACAGGTCTTAGCCTATAGATGAGAGGGTTTAGTCAGTGTTCAGTGCTGCTCCTCCATACGTGCCAGCATTTGTTGCTTCTAATGTGCGTGCATCCACTTCAGCAGCGCAAGTCTAATACGTCACAGACAGAAGAACCAGGTGTGGAAGGTACGTGATAGTCGGGTAAACTAATGGTACGAAAAGTAGGCCAAGGCGTTGTGGTTGCGTGAAAGTGCGTATCTCACGCCTAAGTAGTCGATGAGCATTCAGTAGCAGTATCACAATGTGGGATGTGTTCTGGGAGAGAGTGGGATTACATCCAAAAGGTTTCAGCGATGCCCCGCAATATTAGCCACAAATCACATGGGTGGCCAGTTTTCCCTTCGGGTAGACAACGGCGTCCTCGAACAGAGAGCAGGTCACGACAAAGTGTGAGCGGATTGACTGTATTTAGCATCTGTGCTCCATTATTCGTGGGTTTTCGGCTATTGGGTTTTTGATGATCGGTATCCGGCAAAATAGTCGCCCGTACTGATGGGTGTCACGATTCACGCAAGTGAGAGAAAGTCTCCGAAGTTCCGAGCTTCGTCGACATTCGAAGACTAGAGACGCTGCCGCATGGGCCAAGTCGTCGAAAATTAGGTGGGCCGGCCAGGTGATGCGTTTCGCGGACACCGACCGGATTCCATGGGATGTGGAATCCTGTCGGTGACGGATCTCGTCCAAAAGCTGTTTCTGGATATTCAGGTGGATAGCTGCTTGTACGCAGATGATATTAAAATTTTTAAAACTGTCCAAGTCCATGACTTGGACTCTCTGCATCCCGGTATTCAAAAGGCTATTGATAGAGTCGCTAAATGGTCATCTAGTAATGGGTTGCCTTTATCTTGCGGAAAAAACGTGTGCTATGAGCATCGGTAAGTTACAGAAGACGAAATACACGGTTTCGGGAGCTCCTCCCAGGGCTGTAAACAAAGTCAAGGATTTGGGCATATCTTATAATAGCAAATTAGGCTTTGATGATCACTTTAACTGTATTGTCCATAAGGGCGATCGCAGAGTGTACAATATCTTCAAACTACAGAGGTTAGCACCTTGCTCAAAGTCTATAAGTTATACATTCGTCCCATACTTGAGACGAATACTACAATCTTCTACCCGCATAAGAAGAAAGATATTCTTGAAATCGAAAGAGTTCAAAACGCGTTTACACGCAAATTATTCTTACGGTCATTCAGGATGTCATACGCTGATATTCCTAGCTCATGCGACAGAAATAAGAGATTAACTCTATCTTCTTTGGAATGGAGAAGAAAAAGATATGATCTGCTTATGGTCTGCAAGATGCTAAAAGGCACTACCAATCTCAGGATTTTGAATTTTTTCGTTCTGGTTCCCTCCTTCACAAGGGGCTCCAATGTCAAAGTCAGTACAGGTGCAGCTAGTAGCTCGGCCAGATCAAAGTTTTTCAGCTTTAAAAACGGACACGTTTTAATAGTTCTTAGGACTTTCAGCTGGTTATTGAGTTGTGCTTCTTTTAAAAAACAGGTTGCCAAGTTTGTTAATTGAAATTGTTATGGTTTTATAATTTATGGAATGTTTGTTTTACTGTTTCGGCTCAACTGCTTCTCTCATTGTAGAGTATCGAATTGTTGCTTAATTCATAGCATTGAGATAGTCCCTATTCTAGATCTCTCTCTTTTGGTTCTCCTTGGGTTGTTTGTTTCTAGTGTCGTTATCAGCACCCACAATAAATAAATAAATGCAGAGAAAACACGAGGGGCCGGATTCATCAACGACTTAACAGCAGTTTATCAGAGAAAACACAGCCGAAATCCCTGATAGCGCGGCGAAAATGTTTCACCATATCGCTAGTTGATAAGTCGCGTTAATTCGAATTTTTCAGGAGTTTCCGCTGTAACTTCTCTGTCAAATCTCTGAAATTCGTTGATGAATCCGACCTCAGGACGCCCAACGCGTTGGTAGGACTTCTTCGTGGAAGAGCTAACCGAACACTATAGCGTTCCTCGCGTCCCTCAGAGGAGGAGGATCCATGGAGCACTCTGGCACGTGACAGGGACGAATGGAAACACTGCTGGCGCCCGCTCGAGCAACTCAATGAAAAACGGACGATAGGTGGTATGGGTGATTGATGGGTGTACTCGTTTGTACTCAGCTGCTTTTCTGGCTAGCGTTTCAGCCTGACCGTCCTCTCCACAGGCTGAAAGGGCCAAAATGGAGCTAAAAACCAAAACATGAAGAAGGACCTTAACAAATCCGTACGTGGCGGCACATCCCAACAAATTGTTGGGATGTGCCGCCACGTATTCCAATTCAATAGCGGAAGAAATCTGAACGCATATTTGGAATATACGACTTGCGGCGAACAACCGATACACCTCCTAGTGCTTTATCTTTCCCAGACGAACACTCTCCGGCCGCGTACGGATGAAAGGGTTGCTTGGCTTACGGCGGGAGTCAAACCAAGGACCTGGATCCTGTGAACACTTGACAGTCGACCACTCTCACGGCTGGGCTACCTCGCGCCCAGTTTAGAATGATGCCACGAAACGTCGCCTCAACCTTAATTAAACCAACACTAAACTTTTTGTTCCGAAACTGTGGCTATCATACCTAGCGATTCGGTTCTGTTGGGAATCTACTTCTTTTCCTCCCGCCAGCGTGAAACAAAACACTAAAAGCGAGGCACCTCACGCCCAGTTCGTTAAACCCCTGGCCAAACCACGGTAAAGCTTCCCACAAATTCAGGCGTAGGATTCTGTGTTCCGCAATTGCACAGGGCTCTGATTTCCTTTCGTCGCGCAGCGGGCGGCGAGCGTGTGGTCTCATGTCCGTCCACCTTTTTTCTTTTAAGCTTAAACAGGTTTTTGAGGAAGCCCTGCGTACTTTTTTGATCGTTTTCCTTCTCGATACCGAGAGGTCTGCTGCGGCGCTAGGTTTTTGGTTGGCTTGCCAATCGTTTTGACGGGTTTTGTCATTAGAATTTTCTTCCTTTAAATTATGCCATATTTACAAGTCGAAGTAATTCTACGAGAATGGATGGGCTACAATTATCGTGGCCTTGAATCCTAACAGATTTCTCGTAGATCTGATGATTATTGAGAGCCGTTTCGCGCATTTTCAAGCAGATCTGCGCTTGCTGTTCCGAACAGTTCTCTTTTTTTAATTTTCTGTGCCCGCTCCTGCAAAAGTTTATTTTTCTCTTGGCATGTACTAAGGATCATTGAGTGGCTTTTCGATTCATCTTCTCACATTGATCACGTTTTCAGGTTTGGAGCCCTTTAAAATCAATGGTCAATGCTACTAGCGGAAACGGATGTTGCGACGCAGCATCTGAAATATCGACGTTGACGCCTGAAGAGGGAACCAAGGTACAACTTATTTGCTTTGTTCTCGCCGTTGTTTCCATAATAAAATATCACTGGTAACGAAGTACTTCTGTTTGTGGCGTTAGGAAAACCGCAAATGATCCTACAGATCTAATCGAGGAGTTTACGGTAATGCTGAACTCGGAACCGAGACGGTACACGCTTCTCGACTGACGTTCCGGCGATGTCATCTTCTCTTCTCAGAGTCTGAATAGTCCAGACAAATGTTAAGACTACGAGGCCAAACATGGCCACGAACCTTGTGAAAATTCAAGCACCCGCCGAACAGCAACCCTTCCAGAAAAGGGTTGATTTTGGCAGCTAGTCGAAGAGTCTTTGAACAGCAAAATAAGTACTAAAAGTCAGTTCGTCTTCACGACGGTAATCGGCGAAGCATCCGCTTCCCTTCTGCAAAGTACACAAATTACGATAGCCTACTAACGCTGAGCAGTCGCTCGGCAAAGTGGATATGTGCGATTTCTGCGGGCGTTGACTCACTGCCGTCGCGGTCCGCGAAGAGACTCTAGAACTGACCCGTAGCCATCTAGTGACTCGTAACCTTAACCTAACGACAGTGTTGAACATTGTTCTATATGAGCGCATTATAGAATGCTTCGACATCAAAACTTGGTAGATGTGGTCTCGACATACCACATGACGACGAAGGAGACGGCGCTGACATCCCGTCTCCAGTCGGATCAGAGTGTTGGCGAAGTCCAGTAAGTTGTGATTCTAGCTTGTCTTGCTTCATTTATTTGTTTGTTTTATTCTAGATCGAATAACGGCGAAATGTAGAGCCTTTTTGTGTACGCTGTCACTTCACCCTTTTCTACATTGCTGACCTTTGTCCCGGTACTGCTAAATATCCGTCCCCAACGAGACATATTATAGATTGATGGCTGGTCTCCTGTAGGTGTAGGATAGTGTCGGAAAAAAGCTAAAGAAGCGTGTCTTAAACCAACTATCACACCTATAAAAGAAAGTGTAGTAAAATCCCAGCCGAATAGAGGACCTCGCTAGTCTTGATAACTGCAGCAGCTCTGAAAAAGAGACTAGTCTGTACACATACGTAAAATGATCTGGGTAGCAGCAGAACGTCTGTTTATTTATCCATTAATTAATGCATGAAAACGGCGTTTAGGGAGGATTGGAAATTAATTAAGTTATCTGAACTGTTGGGCGCGTGTAGCGCAGTCGGAGGAGGCGCGACTGTCGCGTGCACCCGATACCAGGTTCCTGGTTCGGATTTCCCGCCCAGGCCAACCAAGCCTTCCATCCCTCCGGGGTCGGTGAATTGGTACCAGACTTGTCTGGGAAGGATAAAGCGCTGACTTGTTCATCGGCTGGCCACCGCAAGTCATTGTATGGCCAAATACGCATTCATGTCGCCTCAACGACATCCCGTAGAAGTAGAATGCGCTGGCGCATCCCAGAAGGGATTGAGTAACACCGTCCTTTATCCTTTATCCTTTATCTGAACTGTTTATGAAACTATAGCTATTCGAAATGGTTAAACATCGCACGAGGGCGAGTCATTGAACCTTTTCAAATAGTTGTAGAATTTGGGGAAACAAGCTCCAAAGTTTTCTTCCGGGTACTTTGGGCGATCAGCTCTAGAAAAAAAGGGAAAAGGTGTTTTTTGAAGTCACGCATATCTCATGGTGAGATACAAAAGAGGAAACAGCAAAACCGTACGACCACCGAATCGGGAACCTGTGCGTTAAGCCTCTAGGTGTATCGGAGGATTTGTTGGGAGGTGCAGAGTGGCGTAAATACACCATTTTCACGTCGAATTGGGCACTTTTCAAATCAAATTGGACACTCTTCTAAGCTGGCCTATGAACTTTGAAATCAAATTGAACGTCTTCCAAATCGAGACGAGCTTCTTTCACGAGTCTGTTAAACTATAGACTCTTCAAGATGGTTAGAATATTTTTTTTTGTTCAAGGAAAACTCAGAATAACTTTTTTGATTTTTTTTACTTTAGCTGCCGAATGAGTGAAATAATTTTATAAAACTTTTATTATTTGAGAAAAAACAACTAACTAAACTTTGTGTTAAGGAGCAGCAAGACTGCAATCAGGTCCTGCATTAAAAGACTGGATCGCGCCATGCATTCAAAAAGTTCAACGCATCGTTTATTTGATTGATAACGTAAATACTGCTTGTATGCAGCAAGAAAGTTAGGATATGTGTGTTTTTAACTATTGTTTGTGTTGCACCGCTTGCAGGTGTGAAACTGCATGCAAACAGAAATTTTGCTATCAATCGAATGAAAATCGCGAAGTTTTGGACGGGGGGCGGGCGCAATCTCTGTTTCGGCAATATAAAATGGCCGCCTTCCTGTTCTTCAAAACAGGCTGTTCAATGTTGTTCCTCAAAAAAAAATTAAATAAAATTTCAAACCATGTGTTCTTTTATTGGGAAGTAAACTAAAACTTCAAGGAAAGTTATAATAAAATTTTCCTTGAACAAAAAATTATTCTAACCACCTTGGAGAGTCTTTAGTTTAATTTGTAAGAAGCTCGTTTCAATTTGGAAAACGTTTAATTTGATTTCAAAGTTCACAAGCCAGCTTAGAAGAGTGTCCAATTTGACGTGAAAAGTGTCCAAGTTGATTTGAAACGTGTCCAATTCAAAATCCTACTAATATAAAAGCGTTAGTCCGTCTGTCCGTGTGTGTGTGTGTGTCGTGTGTCACAAACCTGTGTAAGCCTGTGAAACGTGTCGAACATGTGAAGGTAATCCGAACGTACATGTAAAACCTGTCAAGGTTACGCTCACGTGCAATCGATGAAAATGGACGAAAATTGTCTGATTCAAAAAAAGAAGGTAGAGGGACTTGATTGGACGACAAATGCCGATCGATATTATCGATTTTCCACCCAAGTTATTGGTTTTTGCTCAGATTTGTTCTACTGGAGTGGGAGTCACGCGATTTTGATGACCGATAGGTCGACTTCCCGGCAGGTTATAGGGTTCAATTGGGCGACCAATATCGATTGATGGTATCGAGTTTTCGACCGGAGTTCCCGATTTTCGCTCAGAGTGGATCCTTTTAGGTGGGGGTCAGGCGAACGTTTCTTCAAAAGATTTACTAATGCTCGTAGGAATTACTCCAATATGATGGCGCTTAAAGAGAAAATGAAGCAACTTATCTGAATCGACCGACCGAACAATATCGAATTATCGATTTTTCTGGAAGCCCCAAGACGACGTTTGGCGGTTGGAAGGCCTCTGAACGTCTGGTGGTATAAATAAAGCATTAAGATTGAGACAAATTCAAATTGGCCAAAATCCACATGTTTAAAGCAAACAACTGTTCTTTTCAACACTATTTATCATTCAAGGCAACAAGCTTACGTAGCTGCAATAGGTTTTCAAAATATTCTTTATCAGAAAAAATGCAGGATCGTAAACGAACGAAGTGCAGGCAGTTCACGTCGATTTCATCCCAGGCTTTTTGAAAGGAGCCCTTGAGAGGGGGTTCATGCTTTGCTGAGATCTTGCAGGAATCTTGGAATCCAAGTATTTCCAGGTAGAGAACTCCATAAGGCTCAGGTTAGGCGAATTCGACGATAGCCTGAGGTCATAGCCTCAGTTTCCCCTGAAAATGGGTAGCGCAGGTGTCGTTTTCGCTACATAGGACTGCCCGCAGTCTTGTTGAAGAACCATCTGAAACTTGATGCTTGACTTCATTCAGAGCAGAAATACCTTCTTTAGAACTTTCCCCGACTACGCTACACACCTCCTGTTTTACTGCATTTTGTACCTTTTGCGAGACAATGACTAGAATCGAAACCGAAGAAGGAAGTGAAGAGAACCGGGGATTACCGCCCGATGTCGCTGTGGTGGCTAGGGCGTGGTGAATCAAGAAAGGAACGTGTCCTACCAACCTCCCCTGTTTTGACACGTGATGAATTCGCGTGGCAGTGGTCTTTCCAGTTTCATTTTCCTGCCGTTGTTCCGCTCTCGAGGAGGTTCGTACCCTCCCTCATTGCGTCGGAGCTCCTTAACATTCGTTGTACTTCCATTCCTTCGCCTTTCTTTTACTTCGCGGAAGGTACTACAGAACAAGCTCACAGCGGCCCAAGGGATCACGCTCCTCGGCAAGTCGTAGTAGGCTGGTTCCGTGTTCTCTTTCGGTAATCGCGGCGCAACAGGGAATGACAAGGGAAACAACTCCAGGGGCCGTATGCTGAGGTCTCCCCGGCCGGGCACGCCTCCCATCGCTGCCCGGCCGGGGCGATTCCCCGGCCGTTGCCGGCGGGGCGCTCCCGGCATGCTGAGCTCGCGGGCGTGGCGCGGGAAGTTAAAGCGCTATAGCTGACGCCGTGTTGCAGAAAATCGATAGCGCCGGCGTGGTTCGAACGATGGTTATTGTAGCTGACGTACAAGTGCGAAGGGAGATTCGAAGAGATCTCGGAAAAGCAAATGTTTCATGGCTTCGACGGTATCCTGTATCAGTATACGGAGTGCTTCGAGCATCTTAAACAGGGATAAGGGCGGGTCTATCACATTTACCTTTAATGGTGAAGGTCTGTGCGTGATGGTAGCTTTTGCACTCGACATCAAGCCCTTATGTTCTGTGGTTAGCGTCAGCATTTGAGTCGAGGCGTTTGTGGCTCTGCCAAGATCTTGGGTAACATAAGTCACATGGCCATAGGCGCAAATTGACTCGGGAGAGGGGGTGAGTCACCATGTACTCAGTGGCTATCAGCCGTGGTGTGAAGGGATATGTATGTCGGATTACATCAGAGACGGTATAGCTCAATCGCACAACACTAAATGCTGCATAGTGCTGTCGTTCAGGGTGACCCCCATCCTCCTCGAGCCGATTTGCGCCTGGCTGCGTTACTGACCTCATGGAAAGGAAACCGAGACACATATGACCAACATTCTTCAGCTCAATCAAGTTCTCCAGCTTTTCGAGCTAGAATATTTACACTGAATCAGTTTGTGTCGATTCATGTCACTTCGTTCTCGTAAAGGCGGTAGTGAAGGTTTTAGGAGCGCTGGTAGACCTCACTTATGAGTATTATCAGGACATTGAGTTGTCTAGTCAGCCTTCCTAAGTTCAAAAGAGGAGGACACAAAACTTTCGTACATCCTAGGACAGCTCTCGAGTGTGGTTAGAGAAGTTATGTTATCTGCTTGGTGATATGAGTCGTGATTACCTCTTTCACTCCTCCTTAAATAATCTTTCCTCCTTATAATTTCTCTCAAATGCTTCAATGTAATCTCCTAAAACTGTCAATGCAATCGGCCTTTGCGTGATGTGATCGGTATTCGTCCCTGTAAGTAAGCCGTCATCGTACTTAGATTAGTAAGCCGCCACATTGCTTAGATTTGCAATCTGTCATCGTGCTTGGAGATTCGCTCATCACAAGCGTGAGCTCATGATTCGCACGTGGGCCAAATATGGAAACAATTGCGCCTGTGTGCTCCCTTCCGTCTCAAATCTGATCTGCTACGCTCGCAACTGTGCTCGCGGGGCTCATCCGGGTTACGTTGTCTAAGTCAGCAGTCGGATTCTTATAATACTGTTCAACTAATAAAAAATAGTCGACCGAATTGATAAAAATTGCAGTGAATAGAACAAGGCGAGAGGAAACGAGCACATTCACGTGTTTCTAAGGTCTCCGTGAAGTTGAATTAGACGAAAAATAAGCGCAGTGTTGCCAGTAATTACTTCTGCTGCATTACGTCGTTGATTTTAACCCAATTGCTGTCAGACAATACTCTTAGCCCTATCAGCCGTTGAACACTTCCGCGCCCTACCGCTAATTTGGCGCGCGCATGCCATTTCCCCCTGCTCAAAGCGGCGGGGAGACCTTCCCCGGCCGTTGAGGGCGTGGCCTCCCCGCCGATCGACGCCGGGAAGAGCTCAGCATACCGGGAAGGCGCCGGCGTGGCACCCATCCCCGGCCAGGCACCGCCGGGGAGACCTCAGCATACGGCCCCAGGGGTCGTATGGTCGTCTTCCCTGATGGGCGATTGGGGCGTGATAAGATATATGGATGTAGATTGCATTTCCCCCATTGGGAGAACACGAGCATGAACACAAGCCCCAGGGGCCGAACTCATCAACAATTAAACTCGTGGGTACGTGGGTATAAGGGGTGGAGATAAACGTCAGGTAGAGATAGGGCAAGTCAGAGACGCGCAATGATACCACGGGGGGGGGCAGTCCATGGCCTTCGACCGACTTAGCCCTAGTTTATACTTGTGCCGCTGCGCGGCGCGGCACGATGGCCGGGATAGATATCGACCGGGCGGCGCGAAAAATCGATAGCTATGGCGATCGTGGTGGCGTGCCGCGTAGCGGTGCAAGTGTAAACTAGAGCTTAAGCGTAGCAGTCGGATATGGTGACGTGGAATTTCCCACATTGTATGCAAAGTGACGCGTACATACGTGTAATGCAAGTTGCAGCGAGAGGGGCCTAGATCAAACGGGTAAAACTGGCCCCCCTCATAGTAGCGTTGCGCCAACGCAGGCTTCATCGTGGGTATCTCTACCCCCTATACACGCGGATTGGTCGTTGGTGAATCCACCCCTAGGAATAGGTCGCTGCTGGGGGCATGTGTATTCCTCACCCACCCCTCCCCCTTACGGTGGCAATGGGTGTTCGCCCCGGAAAGTACCATTTTTGCTTATCTCTATTAGCTGCAGTCCGTTAACGGATTAATGTCGCTTATTGTTTCACATGGGCGCGTGCTAGCGCAGTTGGATGTCGTGTTCACTCTGATTCAATGCTCTTGGTTCGGATCTCGCCTAGGCTACCCACGCCTTCGATCCCTTCGGGTTGAGCGAATCAGCTCCAGACTTGTCTGGGAAGGATAAGGCGCTAACTTGTTCATAGGCGGGGTACAGCAAGTCCTTATTTAGGCCAGATACTCAATCGGATCTCTCGACGAATCCCGAAGAAGTTAAATGCGTGTCCTAAACATCCTAAACAGGAATTGGTTAACGCCTTCCTTTATCCTTGTTCTTTATGATTTCACTCTCAAACACGACCAGTGACACCGAATCCCTCGGAGTGCACAGGTGTAGATACAGACTGAACATATTCACTTTTTGCGACCACACACACTTGTGGTAGTTGGAAGGTCGCAGATTACGTTCCTAGACTACGGTTGGTGCATTGCTAGTTTGCGAAGGCCAAATGGTGTCGTGACTCACCATCCTCACCCTGAATGTGATCACGGGCCCAGGCCGAGGCTGTATGCCGGTCTACCCCGAGTTTCCCCCGTTGGGGATTGGGGGGGGGGTTGTATAAGTTGATCGATTACACTAGGCTTCCAATGGGGAAGGCGAGCATATGGCCCCAGTAGCTGCATCATGATGGCGAGGGGCAACTTTGAGGAACCGGGGGTTACTCATTGGACAAGGAAACAGCTCCCTTAAGTGTGACTGATCCTTAAAATATGAATACTTCCGGGGTCTGGTCTGATCTGTGCCTATTTCTGCGGCGCTTCTACCATACCTTTCTTCCTAGCGAGAAATCTTCAATCAATTATTATTCAGTGGGAATGTGGGAAGAATTCTTGAGAAAGAACCCAATATCTATTTATTTATTGACTGCACTCTGAAGTGTGCTCTACAATATGTGCCGAAAAAGAGGAAACGCTGTGGCAGTAGCCTTTGACAGAGAATGTCCCGTGAATGGATAGTTGCTGTGTTGCGTTGAAACTGTAGTTGTTTAATTTAGGATCATGTCGAAGACCAGGGTTACAATAAATCTTGTAACGTAATGTAATTTTTACTTGATAGTTTATTGTTTAATGAAGGCTTGCGATGTCTGGACGTGGTCTGAGGAATAGATAGTGAGGCGTTTTTTTGGAGATAGACTAGAGCCTGTAGTTGTCGTGGATTCGGCTAGCTCACTCCGCTCCTATTGGCGGCCATCCCCATTAAGGATAAAGACTTCCGTCCCTGCCTGTTCTTTGCCTCACATAATACGAAACACCTAAAGACCCTCTGCAACTCCGCTGCATCGTTAAGCTCTCATTTACGAACCTACGTCCTTTGGGCCGAAGTTTTATGAGACCGTAATAACGCCATTCAGTTCCTCTCCGCCTTCTCTAGACTGTACAGTGGTGTTAATTAAAATCTATCGCCTTTTTGTCCTCAAGATGTTCCAGCACCTTGTCATCAAGATGGCTCAGTTCTGTCGCACTGTTCAAGGTTACAAGCATGTTTGTCCGTCACCCGATACAGCACTAACTTCCCTCGAGCTACGTTACGTTTTCAAGGCTTCCACGCTATCGCTACCGTCATACCTTACATCTAGGTAATTGTGCCGCAATGTATCCGTTTAGTACCCTGCTCTAGGCGACGACTTGTAATCAAGCAAAATTAATTGAAAGTAATAGCATATTTGCTTCGGGACTGGGACCAGCTAATCGGATCTTAGGTGTTGCACGTCTAGCGACTTTACATTCCCATTGAGCCTGGCCCTGTCCTAAGCGGATCAAATTCGGCGCTGTGCTGTGTTAGGAGGTTGCTGTCCTAAAGGCGTCCCTCGAAATTTTTCCACATCGAATACATTCATTTATTCATTGGTTCGATACTTTTCGACAGCGAATTTACTCATTCATTCATTCGTTTGATAAAGTTTCTCAAAAGCACAACGACATGTAGTAATCTCAATCCCTAAGGCGTAGATTTCTTTGATGTACAGCTCACAGAAGGGTACTATGTTGTGCTTTATTGCCATGCTGCCGCACAGCTCCAGAATTCCGCGGAATATTTAAAGAAATTAAGAAAAAGGAGTAAAAAAGGTCGCCATCCCAACATTGACCCCCTCCTCTCCCTCCTCTCTCTTTCTCTCTCTCTTTCTCTCTCTCTTTCTCTCTCTCTCTCTCTCTCTCTCTCTCTCTCTCTCTCCCCAATACGCACTGCGTCTAAAATTCGCTCCACCGTCCGTTTTCCTTTGCTTGTTGAGATGTCTATATTACATCTACAAAATTGATTGCTACCAATAACCTATTTTGCGGTGTGATGTTATGCACACTAAGGAGGCGGCAGAATTTAACTCGTAATTCGGTTCAGACGAAACAGCTCGCACAGTATGTTTCTTTCGTTTGCCCTGTTGATTACATAATCATGTCTGTTTAGAATTCGTCAGATGCCCTGATGAAGGTGGAAGCGATGTTCAGTGCTGGAGCCAGTCCTGTCGACGTGATCAAGGCGTTGTATCCCAGGATCAAAGAGCCACCAGAGGGCTGGTCAGAGCATTTGGTACGTTGACTACAACTGCCTCCAACTGTTTGACCATTTCTGACAGCCGTCCTTTTTTCGGAGTAGTCTCCGACTTCTTTCTTTGTCAGACCTCTCCCCGTTAAGTTTTAAAGCCCATTGTTAATGAGAAACAGGACACATCACTCACTGTCTTTTTGATATATGGTGGAATAAAATGAGCTGTTGTGTAAAGGGACTTCGATTGGTGCAGAATTCCTGAGTTTGTCGCATCAACTGAGCTAGGACATATGGCCGCAATCCTGAGCCTACAGCCAACAGGGACCCTCGATCGCATGTCAGGGGTGAATCGACGGTCGGCACACATCCCTGTTGAAGAGCCCTCATTCGCGAAGAAGGCAGAATACGAACAACTTCAGCAGCTACAGGGATGTTGTCCTGACACAGACGAGATCCAAGCGGGACAAACAGAAAACATGAAGTAGAGACATAAATTAGAGAGATGGTGAACACCCTCGCATCACGGAGTCTGAAGTAGAATGATTTCTTGCAATGTGCAATTTATTGTCGCATAAGTTTATCACTATCACTCATTACCTTCTAGTCGAACTGCAAAAGCAGTATGTGCAGTGTGCATTGGCTGCACACTGTTTCTTTCGCTCTCAAAGGAATAGTAGTGCAGGCACAAGGGCACTCTGGTAGCGACGGATCTATCTGTGAGGTTATCTCTCCAGGCTTGCTACGTCTAATCGTGGATAAATGTCAACACCTTTGAAGCAGTTAGAGCACCTGATGATGTAATTTGCATATAAAAAGCTCTACACCAATAATGCCTCTGAAGGCCAAAATTCACCTTAAACCCGAGGCTGTAAATGATCGGTCTAAAACCTGGGGTAGGCGCCTTGTTTTCGAAGTGGTATCGCCTCATAGTAATGTTTAGTGTTTCCGTTCGGCAATGAAAACGTATATAAAGCAAAAATTACTATAATTGTAAACCGCTGTTTAAAGTCTCACAGTTCACAGCGTCACAGCCGTTCAGGTTTCATTCGTACGTAGTCCTGTTTAAATTTTCAGATTATGTCCATGCTTACGGACATTTTGGACCGTCCACCTATTAGACACAAGCTTCCGCAGTACAACACTTTTGAGGATGCAGTGGAACTCTTCAGGTAAGTTTTCGCTTGCTCCCACTGTCTCGCTAAAATCAACCTATGCCTGTACAGGTGCCAGCATTGCGTGTAGTTTTCAGGACCCGCAAGCGAATTCTAATTCTCACTGGAGCTGGTGTTTCAGTATCGTGCGGCATTCCAGATTTTCGCAGCAAAGATGGTGCGCCATCATTGTTTTGGTGATCTCAATTCGTTGTGAAAAGGCTCGCTTTATCCGCAACTGGTTTAGGAATCTATGCTCGATTGCATGTCGACTTTCCTGACCTTCCTGATCCAACGGCTATGTTTGACATCCGATATTTTATTCAAAATCCATTTCCGTTCTACGACTTTGCTTCGGTTAGTTTTCAAAAGGAATTCCATAGTGTCTCAAACAGTTTTTATAAGCTGCACTTCGATGTCTTAGTGCTTTTAATTCCAAGTAAGTTGCATCACTCTGGGAATAATGGAAGGTCGTAAGGCTCACCATTTTCAGGAGTTCTGTTCAATTTAAGTGAATAGCTGTACAGGCTCTTTTAGTTTAGAATTTATTTAATCTAAATAGTAGTTTAGGGGATAGCATTTTTTGTTGTTGAAGGAACGGTCTTTTCAGTTGATCACTTCGCTAATTTGGCGCAAGTTATGTAGAGGTTTCCCCGCCAGGCTGTGAAATTGTTTATAAATTAAATTGTGCAGGTGAGTACCTCAACTGGAATGGTCGGTGGGATCTCTCATTATCTCGTTTTGACCTACCTCTGCGTTGATGGCAAATTTTCGCCGATATTTTTTGAAAGTGCTACAGTCCGCTGAATTACGATTCACCATTTTTCGCTGTTGATTTTATTGCGAGAAAGCTTTTGAGGAGGAAGCCATCGTCGTGTGTGGATAACATTGGTTCTGCACTTGATTTAGATGTTCGTTCCGATGGTTTGTGAAGCAGAATTCTATTCGTTTTTTACCAACCATATACATCTTCCTACTAAGCTCATGGATTACGAAGCTCACCGCAGATATATTCATTGTTGATTGTTTGTTGTTGTTTGTTTCTCCATTCAAAAAAGACATTATCAGCCGAAAGTGATTGAAGGGCAAGGAGATATTCTTAAAGCCCATTCTGCAAGGAAACATAGCGGTTGTAGAGCTGCGATAGATGTCGTGTTGATTGAAATAGTACTTTCGAAGCACATAGTTCTTACTGCTGCCGAATTCAGGCGGTATGCTATGCCTACGAAGCGCATTAAAAACGGATTTATGATATTAACTAATGTCAAAAAGCAACAATGCTTCCAGGAAATCTTCCCTGGTCAGTTCGAGCCGTCGATATCTCACAAGTTTATCCGACAGCTGGAGGTGAACAATCAGCTGTTGAGGAACTACACCCAGAATATCGATACGCTTGAGAAGCAGGCCAAGATTGAGAAGGTTGTTGAGTGCCACGGTTCGTTCGGCTCAAAAGTTATAGGCGTTTTTCGAGTTGCTGACAATACTAGACTAGCTACGGATTTGCTTCTTACAAGTTGCTGTCAAGAGGTGTAGGCGAACTCGAAAGCTCTTAAGTTCTTCTTTGCAGGATCGTTTTCCAAGGCAACGTGTCTGAAGTGCTCGTCGAAATTCGATGGTGACGTTATAAAAGACGACGTCATGGCAAAGGTAGTCTCCAGTTCTTGTTGTTGAGGTTGATAGGAGTTTATGTCCTAATTTCGGCGATGGTTTTTGTGGTTTCATTTCTTGTTGTGGAAAATGGTCAATAGAAAATCTTTTAATTCACATTTATGAGATCAGTCGATCATTCACTTTGATTTCATTCAATCATTCATTTTTACTTGATTCTCTCTTTGCTTCCTAGCTTAGTATCCAATGTTTTGTTGCGTTATTCCGGTTTCTGTTGTTAAAGTTTGCCACTGTAAATTCGGTCTGTGGGTTCGGGCACGGAAGGGTAGAGCGAAGTGAGGATAATATCGACGGACAGTATAATTATTGAGTATCCAGAGAGTAGGGAGTCTAATCTTCACAAAGTCCTATCGATCGGCTTTCGTTCCAAATCGTGTTGAATCAAACAAGCTTCTCAACGGCACGAACTATTATTATTAATATTTTCCAGCGAGTAGCCCGTTGTCCGAACTGCAAAGATGGAGTGATCAAACCCGACATAGTATTCTTTGGCGAAGAGCTCGGTAAGAACTTCCACACTCAAATGGCGATTGACAAGGATGAACTCGACCTGCTAGTTGTTATAGGTAAGGAGTTTAAGCTGGACGTTATTGGTTTACGGTATGACGTGAGATGAGATGATGAGGTGGATTCTATCTTATTCTTCAGGGTCGTCACTAAAAGTTCGGCCTGTGTCGTTGATTCCCTTCAGTGTAGATCACAATGTTCCACAGATATTGATTAATCGGTAGGTTGCACTGCAAAAGCATCGTTTGGTGTGGACCTCGACGCGGAGTGGTATCACTTTCTATTTTATGCCGCTGGTTTTTAGCGAGCCGTTGTCGGGATATAGTGCAGATATCGAGCTCCTTGGAAACTGCGACGAAATCATTGAGGACATCTGTATAGCGCTTGGCGGGCCATTTGTTGACATGTTGGAAGCTCATCGTAGGTTTTCAGTCTTCCAGTATCGCACTGGGAAGTCCGCACTTGACAACGTCTTCCAGATACCAAACTGAAAGATCGCGTGGAGTCCACAACGAATGGACACTCAGGCCCTGCTGAGGTGCACGAAGCAACGAACACAATGTCGAGACTGGTTAGGAAACGGAGGAGATTAGCAGAAAAACAGGAATTTCTTGAGGTATAGCAGTCGTCTTGTATTCAAAAGCGGTTTGAAGTCGAAGGCCTACTAAGGACGAGTTCTAGATCATGAAGCAGCTGGAGATCTCTGAAGGATCTGAAAGGAATGGAGACATGGAGTACGGCACAGAGGTTAAGCGACCGAGACTGGAGGACATGTACCAGAGAAGATATATCCCTGTCGCGAAGCATCTTCCGGAGCATACCTATTTCCAAGTACGTTTCAGACGCAGGGAAAACGCGTTTTGTTTTTGAGTTGTTTGAAGGACACCTCCTAGAAGAATCCTTTGCAGATCTCGGCGAATAGAGCGATCTTTCCTGGAGCCGAGTTGTACTACGACTTGGAGACTGGTGCAATCTGCCAACCAACCAGCTATAGGTAAGGAATTTCGTCGTCAAATTCGTTGCTTAAATGATCGTAGTGTAGCACCATTATTGCCGCTTTCATCATTTTGTTTCTTCCGGTTGATTTGGTTCATCTACATCTAAGATGGAAACAGCGTTTCCAAGAATTAGTGATGGCGATCTCCCATCTTCATTTGAGAAAGCTGTCTACTTTCGCTTACAGACCGGATGGTGGGGCTCATTTTGAAGCTGGCAGCGACGACGATGACGGTGCTGACGACGGTGACAGTTCTGCTGGTATGGCAAGCCGTGCATGTAGCATGCCTGACACATCTGGGGTTTGTCGCGTTTCTCTGCATTCTGCTCATTTTGTTTGCCTTGAGGCATGGCACTTCGTTACTAAGGGCTTACCCTCTGCTCTGTTCTGAAGACAATGAACTTGAAAAAGGAACTTCGGGAGCATTTCAATGTATGGGTGTGGCGGTATTCACGAACTTCCTGAGCAAACACCCAGGCGTCGCCACGGAGGACCATTCCATGGGGAAGGCACCATTGAGTTACTAACCTTATACTGTCGTATTGATAGACTTAAGGCCTTCACAAACTTTGCGGCAACCCCCGGCCCTATCTTCAACCACAGGGCAGGGACGCAGAGCTTGCCGCCGACGGCGAGCGGTGCCCTGCCACGCCAGCACACTATTAATTACGAATTTGTACGACAGTGGCGCCAACAGAGCTTGTCGCGCCCTAACTGATCATGGCAGGAGGCTAGAGTGGAAATAAACGCGTTCTTTAAGCTCCGCGATTGATACCAATCAGCTGAGATCCGCAGCTGAGTAAAATGTTACATTTCCCGAAGCGACAGTAGGCCCCGATTGGAAACAGTACAGTGCTTCGCCTCTCACATCTTCTGCCGCTTCCCCTCGGCAAAGATCGTGCGCGGCAAAATTGGAGAGGAGCGCCGCCACTTCAAGACTCGGCTTCAGTTTTTCCGACCGCCGCCCATTGCCGCCCCGCAAAAATATGCGGAGGCCTTTGCCTGCACGGTGCAAGCCTGAGCTCTTACCCACCTGCACTTCCGATCCACTTCTCCAGGATTGTTTTTTAATACCCACTGATCAAGGAGTCAACACAGGGAGACAATGGAAGAACAATGCACACAACACGACCCGGAATCGATATGTAATACATGTCAACATGGTACAATGGGAACTCATTTCCTTCCGATACACAGGCACACGAGGTGGACCAAGCAAATTTGTTATGACTACGTATTATGCCCAGCAGAATATGTTATGTAGGAGACGAATAGATTATAAGTCTCCCTGGTGGGTTGTTGGTTAGTTTCCGAAGTGTGAAGGTGGGTGTAAGTGGTCGTTTAGTATGCGATGGTTTTGCATTTTTGCACGCGACGCAATGTCGTGCAAAAATACAAAACCATAGCTTCGCGTCGAGTAGTTTAGTGTCGGTCAACCACGCGACGCGATTCACACTAAACGATTCCTAAATATCTTCGCACACTTTGCGGCAAGCGGCCGGCAGGGACGCTAAAAGTCGAAGTGTGCGCCTCTCACGGAGACTCGAGTCTTGCTAGCGTCAAGCGGCGGCGGCAAGAGACAGAAGCACTGTACTCCTTCTAGTCGGGGCCTACTGCTGCTACGCTAGAAGACTCCAGTCTCCGTGAGCGACATACTCTTTGAGTTTTACCGCCCGCTGCGTGCCGCAAAGTGTGTGGAGGTATTTAGGAATCGCTTAGTGTGGATCGGGTGCGCTTCGTTAAATACCACGGCATATATGGAGGGAGGGCCAGCGCGTCAAAGCGTCGGCCGAGTTTACGCGGCGCAGGAAAGCGGTCAGTAGGAGAGTGGCGCTAATATCAAGTGGATCCAAGGGTATATCGCAAGCTGCGGTCTTGGGTCATGCTACGGAAGCATGTGAATTAGGATGAGCAAAAGATGCTTCGATGACTGACAAGGTAAAACTATATCTGTAACTCCATGTAAGGGGAGATCTCGGCGCTTCACCGGCCCTTGACGAAGCGCTCAGGGGCTGACAGAAGCACAAGCAACCTTGATGAAATAGCAAATGACACTAGCAGACGACGTAGATAGGAAACGTAGAACATGAAGAAGTTCTTTTCGATAGCATCTAGTGCAACAGCTGATGGCAGAGAATCCCGGAAATCGCTCGCAGCGCCGACGCATGATAACTCGTCCGAGTGGGCGGGGTTTCCAGCGATGAGCTCCAGTCGAGGTATCCAAGGGGTATCTAATGTCCGAACCCGAGCGCAGGCAGAACGCTGCGGCGGCAAATTAGCGGCAGCGGCAGTAATGGTGTGAATAATTATTGCCGTCGCCGCCCAAAATTTGGCCGCAGAAGTGTGCGGCCGGGGCACGGCACCGTTCGTCGCCGGCGGCAAGCTCTGAGGCACTGCCTATGCATAAGGATAAGGTCACCGCTTTGCCGTAAAAAGTGTGCGGAGGCCTCGCTAGACGTCGAAGTCCTCTGGTGCTGCTCACATGCTGAATAGGAAGAGTATGATGCAGGAATAAGGACCCATGATGGCAATCCGGCACGAGCGAGAGTCTGGAGAGTGCAAGCTGCACGCCTCGCCATGGGAGCGCGGGACGAGGAATACAGAGCCCGTTGATCGGTCTGCTGACGTCAGCATCTGCTTCTCCGTTTCGTTGTCAATACACTGTGGGATTGGCGAACCCGAGTAGATCACTCGAGAGAGGAGTGCTCACCTTCACGACTGTCAGCGTTTTCTCCCCATACAAGTCCGGTACCACCTATCAAATCCCAGAGAGGTGGAAGGCTCGGTTGGCCTCGACGGAACCCGATCCAGGTGCCTCGATTGCACTTGACAGCCTGCGCCTCCTACCACACTCTCGCGTCCATGCTAGGCCGAATCATGGCGGAATTTCCTGTGAAAACTTCCACTCCTGGACTGCTTATTCTTCATTTGTGTGTGGTGTGTTAGCCTGAAAGACATCGGCGTTGGTTCTTTCACGGGCTTTATCGATGTGCCTTAGATTGCCGATATGCTTCCGAAGTCGGGTATCGATTTTCCACTGTTCGCCATGGCATTGGTGTGTGATTTCAGGACCAGGATTCGCTAGATACTGGACCTCGCGCTTCTTCATGTGAGCCTTCAATCGACGTCGATTCTCGAGTACCGCTGGAGCAGTTCATCCTGCAGCTGTATGGCCGAAGCAGTTCTGAGGATGAGTCTGATGGGGAAGATCCCTGAGAATCTAAGGACGAGTATTGTTATTCACATACTTCTCAAGCTGCTACATCCCAATCGAGTACACGCTTTTTGCAGTAAACAACAACTTTGTACAATTTGTTCACCAGCGTTCCTATCGTTTGGAATTCACATTGAAAAGTTGGAATATAACGTTCTGCTCCTCGAGGGGTTGATGTCTCTAATTTTGTCGTCGGGCGCTCTAGAGCTTGACGTGGTTTAGATCAAATTCATTTAATGCTATCGAGTCATATTGCCTTATTTGTTGTTCTTCCAGGAAGATGCATTATATATGAAACTCCTCATTGTTATTCTCATCATTTCCTCTCTGAAGCTGTATGTTCATACGATCTTCTCGTTAACCTTGGCGCACTTTGGTAGGGCTTATACTTAAGTCGCCATGTAGAACGGAATGCAGGCTGTGTCATACCACTCGGCGTGTTAAGTATAAGCCCTGCCTCACTCTGACGAAACTGATCTGCCGCAGGCGGTTGATTCGTTTCAAGCGGTGGAGTGTTGTCTGTAAGTCGATCTGAATGTACTGTTAATCGTAGCTGTTTGTTCTTGTTGTCGTGTGCGCAATAAGAAGAGATTCTCTCAGGGAATCGGCACATTTAGCTGTGGCGAACATGTGCTTGTGATACGTTGTCCGGATATGTGCGTTGCCTCTTTCCCTGATTGTCGTGATTTCACTGCAAGTGGACATGTCTCTGATTCTCCGTCTGCGTCATCTCCATACGCCTCGCCTCCCTCCAGTTGTCACTCTCGTTGCGAGTATACCCAATTTTCTACAGTTTACAGCGATTGTTAAAAGCCAGATAAATTAAAGACAGTGTTCTCTTTGCTTTCATTGTGGCTGCGTGCGTGGTGCAGTAAGCGGAGGCGTCTCCACCTTTCAGCTCAGCTCGGATAGACTCGAGGTTCGTTTCGCGGAAGGCTGTCCATCCTTTCCGAGTCGGCAGTTGGTGCGAGACTGTTTTAGAAGGATGGAGTGCCGACGTATTCTGATCGCTTCAAGGCATCGCAGAGACAAATTCTCAGATACTCCCCGCTACGTCACGCAGAAGAGCGTTGGAAGACGTCGTTAATCAGTCTCTCTGAGCAATGCGTCGCGCACACATACACAATAACGTGCCATCATTGAAGTATTAAGTTTATTACGTTCGCATAAAGGAAGCGTGCGAAGGAGAACAACAAAACAGTTTTGAAAGGCGGAACAACATATCAAATCGAACACCGGCGAAGACAACAGCAGCTAAAAGATACTATGGGTATGCAACACGTTTGACACGACTTTGAAACGGACTAGCAAGTGAAGGGTCTGAAGCGTGTGTCTGAACGGGGGAGCGAGTCATATAGGGAGAACCTTCGCCCCTCAGTTTGAAAATGTGTTTATTTTTTGCCAAGTCGCTAAACCCAAGGAGGGAGGGGGTTACAATGGGATACAGCGCAGCACGCGTTTGGGGGTCTTGTACGCCCGCGATGCTTCCCCAAGCATTGGCTCGGAGCGCGGGTGTGTAGAGGGTTGACTCGTGCGAGGGTCAGGGGTTTGGTTCCTCCGCACTGCTCATTTCTGCATTTCAACTGATTGGTTGAGATTTGGGGGTTATGACGTTTATGCCATTTTCAGACGTTTTCTGCGCATTTTTCCAGCTGTACGCTGTGGCATTCAACATGGTGATAAATGTTCAGCACCGGTGATACACAGGTACAAAGTGCCTGTGTATCACCGGTGCTGAATCATCTGAATCACGGTGTCTTCCTCCATGGTTATGAGCACGCAACCGAAATCCAATTGAAGAAGTACCCCTTTCCTCCGAAGCAAAAGTTCCACCCGAAAACGTCATCATTTGTAAGATCCAACTTGGCAGCAAGATTCTTCGTGTCTCTAAGGCCGGCGCCATCTGCCCTGACAGTAAAGGACTGCGCACGCACCCTGGTTTTACGTGCCTTAAGACATATATTAGAGAGCGAACCTCTAGATCTGGGGGGAGTGATTTCGAAGAAATTTTTTGGGGCATAAACACCTGAATTGTGCAGTTGTCTGTGAACCTGTGAGTCATGTATAAAAATCCTTCCGCCGAGACTCCAGCATATGCAACCCGAAATATTTGTTTCTTATAGATGCATTAGGAATTTTTGAGGTGGCGATGTCCGTTCCTTCACGTGGTGCCACTGGAAACTGCTCGCTCTGCGAGCTAAGCTAATCACGGACATTCGAATGCAGGCGACAGGTACTTGTGACAGGCCGGCCTACGAAGACCCATGTCACATCACATGGTGTATGAAGAGTCATGTTTCTCGAGATAGTGCTACGGCGTCCGCGGGAGCCGACGCGCACTCGCAGAGCCCGACGAGTGTGGAAAGTATGCGAGGGTCCCTGACGCGAGGACGGCATCGGGGGGCAACTGAGCTAGTCCGAAAGTCCTGTAACGTAAGCAGGACCCGCGTGGCTACGCTGAATGTGGGTACGTTGACGGGCCGCTCGTGCGAGTTGGTAGAAGCACTGGAGCGTAGAAGAGTTGATTTCTGTGCGGTGCAGGAGACGAGGTGGTCCTGCCGCAAGTCAAGGGACATAGGACGTGGCTTCAAGGCCGTTCTATGTGGAAGTCCCAGGACCACCAGTGGAGTTGGAGTCATCGTCTCCGAACGATTTCGTGACTCGATTGTAAGCGTCGAGCGCTTTGACGATCGATTGATGAAGATCGTTGTCGCCGCTAAGGAGCCACTCTATCATTTCTTCTCTGCGTATGCTCCGCAGAGTGGCTGCTCCGATCAAGCCAAGGATGAGTTTTGGAGCCTCCTTGACGAGAAGACAGCAGAGGTGCCGTCGAAAGATGTCATCATAGTCGCTGGTGACCTTAATGGGCACGTTGGCGCGACGAGTGACGGGAACAGCTGTCACGGTGGTTTCGGATACGGGTCTCGTAACCCCGATGGTGAGCGTATTCTTGAGTATGCGGAGGGTCGCATAGTCTCACCATAGTGAACGCCGTCTTCCGAAAACACGACTCCCACCTCATCTCATACTATAGTGGGAGCTCCAAGTCTCAAATAGAATTTGTGCTTGTGAAGAATCGTGACCGGAGTCTTGTCACAGACGCGAAGATCGTGCCGTATGAGACGGTCGCCCAACAGCACCGACCGCTGATCTGTACTTTGAAGATCGCCCCTACGAGGCTGAAGCAGGTCGCGCGATGCGGTGCACCAAGAATCAAGTGGTGGCGAATGAAAGAGAAGGAAGCAGTGTGATTTCCCGCGTACGCTTGCCGACAGTCACGACTGTCAACGAAACTTGGAAGAGAGCAACCGACGCGATACGCCAAGCTGCAAGGTTGGAACTCGACACAACGAAGCCTGGACGACGCAAGGTCGACAAGCAGACATGGCTGTGGACGGACGATGTGAAGGCGAAGGTTCGAGAGAAGTCGCTGTATCATGTGTTTCTCGGCGACAAGACAGCCGAAGTACCAAGAAGCGAGGAAAGCTGCAAAGAAGGCCGTGGCTGTTGCAAAAGCCGCTCTTTATGGAGATGTCAACGAGAAGCTCGAATTGCGCGATGGTGAGCGGTATTTGTACCGACTTGCTAAGCCATCGTCAAACCGAGGATATTGAAAAGTTCTTTGGCATCAATGATGAGAGCGGCCATCTTCTGACAGACCGCAAAAAGGCGCTGAAGCGATGGCGTGATTACTTTGAGGAAGTTTCCACTATGGAATTTCCCTACCCGGCCATCCCTTCTGTGGCTTTTGTCGACGGTCCCGTTCACAAGAACACCATGGAGGAGACAGAAGCGGCTCTGAGAAAGATGAAGCCAGGCAAAGCGACTGGACCCGACGATGTGGCAGCTGATCTGTGGAAGTTAAAGCTGTGGTACCCTGCTGAGTGGTTGGCGAAATTCTTTAACCAGGTTGTGGCGGAGAAGAAGGTGCCTGAGTGTTGGTGCCAAAGCGCGACGATTCCGATTTGGAAGAAGAAGGGCAGTCCTGCAGACTGCTCCAATTACCGTCCGATTCGGTTGCTTTCGCACAGCATGAAGATCTTCGAGCGAATCCTCGATAGAAGAATCCGTGAAATCGTCAAGCTCTCCGACAACCAGTGCGGCTTTGTACCTGGTTGTGGGACCATTGTTGCCATACATGCCGCCCGCCTCCTGATAGAGAAGCACTGCGAGAAACAGAAGCCGGTGCATATCGCCTTTATCGACTTGGAGAAGGGCTTCGACCGCGTACCGCGTGAAGTGATATGGTACGCCTTGCGACATCATGGAGTTCATGAAGAGCTCATAGAGTGGGTGCGAATTCTATACTCTTGTCCAAAGAGTCGAGTTCAAGCTGCAGCTGGAACCTCGATTCAGTTTCCCATCTCTGTCGGGGTACACCAGGGTTCTGCGCTTTCCCCACTCCTCTTTGTTGTCGTGATGGACGCCATTACACGGGATCTTCAGAAGCCAGTTCCCTGGACTTTGCTTTATGCTGATGACGTAATGCTCGCTAGCGAAGATAAAGATGAACTCGAGCGAGAGGTGCAGGCTTGGTGTGATCGCTTGGAGCGGTTTGGACTCACGATCAGATTGAACGTGAAGAAGACCGAATATCTAACGATAACCTTACTGAGTCCAGCCCCATCAAGGTTATTTCCATCGAGCTCCAACGCACTTCGGTTTTTAAGTACCTGGGATCAGCAGTAGCATCCGATGGCAATCTGATGACTGAAGTGAACTCACGCGTGAGTGCAGCATGGTCCAAGTGACGTTCGCTGACTGGCGTGCTCTGCGATAGGAAGATACCAGAGCACCTAAAGTCGAAGATCTATAGAGCAGTCGTCCGGCCGGTAGCAATGTATGGCGCTAAGTGTTGGCCTGCGACTAAGGAAGTTTAAACGCGTCTCGGCGTCATGGAGACGAAGATGCTGCGCTGGACGGCTAGTCACCCGCATGGACCACATCCGAAACGATGCCATTCGGCAGAAGTTCGGTGTCGCGCCGATAGCTGACAAGATGAACGAAACGCAATTACGATGGTACGGCTACGTTCAGCGTGGAAAGGAAGACAGCGTCCGCAAGATAGGCCTTAACTTCGAGGTAATTGGAAAGCGGCCTAGAGGGCGCCCGAAGCAGCTTGAAAGTAGCTGGTGTCCACCCTGATCTAGCGTTGGATCGGGAAAGGTGGCGTCATGACACCAGAATAGCGAACCCCGCTACGAAGCGGGACAGACGCTGAAGAAGAAGAAGAAGCATTAGGAATTTTTGAATTCTTAAAAGCAGCTCTTTTGTGTAATTATTCTGAACCTTTTCGACAGCATGTACGTTTTTCTTTGTGCTGGGGCAAAGGATCGTTGAACTGGATTCCTCTAAAGGACGAATATAGATTTTGTATGCTTTAACGAGGACAGATTTGTCCCTACCTGAAAATGCGTCAGAAATTGAAAAGTTCTATTCTTGACCAAGATACACCTCGAAAGGACATGATCGGAAAAACCGAGCTTATGGTTGTAGCAAAAACCAAGATCCCTAATCATATCTACCTGTCTGATGGCCATTCCATCAATCATGTATGTGTGGGGTGGGAAACGAGAACCCAATCGCACTGGAGCAGCCTTATGGGGGCGAGAGGAAGTTGCCATTTAACCAAGGACCAATCAAGCAGTGAGTGTATAGCAGTTTGCATCCCATTTATATCTTGTTGTTCGCAAAGTACTCTGTGTATTTTTATGTCATCCGCTAAATTTTTACAGTTAGTCCAGCACGCTGAAACATGTCTGGTACATCTGAAATAAAGACGATAAATAAGAGGGGCGATATCACTCCACCTTGCGGATCACCACTATGCATATGACAAATTTTCGAAAAAGCCTAAACATTACTGAAGAAAACGATTTGAAGCGTATTTGGCTTACATAATGGCTTGAGGGGTCCGCCGATGAACAATTCAGTGTTTCATCCTTCCCAGATACATCTTATACCAATTATGTACTGACGATTGAGTTGGGCGGCAAATCCGAACCAAGAACCTCGAGTTGGAGTGCACGCGACAGCCGTCGACTTCTCCGACTTCAGTACCGGCTCCGAAGTCAAACCTATGCACCAAAACATCACGGGAAAATTCTGCATATCGTAGCTTGAAGATTGCAACATTTTTATGTTTAGATTTGGCATTATTCAACCCAGCCTCAACACGTTCGGTAAGATCTAATATTAATAGCTATTTCCAGTAGAGCGTCGCAGCACTTGACGGTGCGCTGATCTAACCGAGAGATGGTGTCTGACCGACCAAGATATACCCTAAATAGGAAATCAAAAATCGGATCACAGATTCAGTGGCGACACCACTGGCAGCATCTGGTTTCTAGACAACCGAGAAAAGAGGAATAGAGAATTGGTCTGATTTGCTCCTCATATTATCATTCAATTTTTTTTGCACTTTATGTACGGGTTTTAATTTTATATCTGTACAGGAATCTGTTCTCAGGTGATTTGGAGATACGAAAAATTGAGTTAGTCTTGACATGACATGAGAGGTCCAATGAAAGGCTCCCAAACGATATGTGATGGGCCGTTGTCAGAGAGAAACACCATCGTAGCAGAGCATAGGAATGAAAGCTACCAACTGCATGTTGGTTTGCCAGTAGTAGTTGATAGTCGTTCTCCTTCTAGGGGTTTCAACGGCTGCTCCTGCGCTCGAGGCACCACTTATTTGACAAGACAAGTGGATACAGTTGTTAAAACTAAACTTGAACTAAACCTCACTGATGTATGACGGTTGAGGTAGCTTGGAGTAAAGTTTCTTTGATAATCAGTAACGCATGATCACGAAGATTTCTTCCATTTGGTGCTCCCGCAACTGGCTTGCGTGGATTCCGAGCTAAAATGAATGAGGTCTTTCTAGAAAGCAGGAGTGATGTCGGACGATCTGGTAGAGTTTGCCCTCTTGCCGTAAGCTTCGTCATTCTGCAACATCTAAAGAGTATTCTGCCTTAGTACTTCCTGGGGTAAGGCTTAAGATCGCAAACTACGATGTCTCCTAAGGCTGTCCTCCTCAATGTTAATAATGAAATCAACGACGAGATTCTGCGGAAGATCTCCTGTCGACTATATCCATCTTTCTTCATGTGTGTAGCACCCTTGTACGTGCACAGTTCTGCTTCCTTACATTAGATTGTCCGGAAAGTTCTCAGCGTTTTGAGTGCTTCACTTTGAACTGCCATAACTTTCTCAAATCTTATCGGATTTAGTTGAAATAAGCGTTCGAATCAGCCGACTTTTGCCAACGGGCCGCTGGTCGACTTATTCCATCAGCGGAAAAGTTAGGTGGTCGAGATTCGATAAAATCCACGAAAGCTGTTTCGGCGTGGTCCTGATTGGTGAGGTTTTTACCAGCCAGAAAGCTCTGAAAGCCTTTGAAAAGGTGGTGGTCGGTCGTTGAGAGGTCTGGAGGATATGGCGGGTGAGGCAGAACTTCAACCCTTAATTCGTTCGATTTCGGAATAGTGATTTGTGAAACGTGTGGACGGGCTTTGTCCTGCAGAAGAATCGTTGAGCAATGCTGCCTGAAGTTGACGCAGTTTTCGGTGCTTTTCGTCCATTTCCTTACAGTAGGACTCTGCTGTGATCGTTTGGCCTGGTGCCAAAACTTGTCATGGGTCACACCAGCCGCCGACACCACGCAGCGACCATTACCTTTTTTTGGTGGAGGTTCGCCTTTGGAAAATGCCTAGGGGTTGGTCGCATCCCAGCGCTATCTGGAACGTTTCCTTTTTTTATCGTACAGAATCCACTTTTCATCACAAGTGATAATTCCACCCAAAAAACGGGTCAGTTTTGTTGCGTAAAAGTAGAACAAATTTCAAAACGTGACAATTTTTGCCACTCACTCAACTCGTGGGGCACCCACTTTCCGAGCTTTTGCACCTTCCCAAGGCATTCCAAAGCATTCGCAACAGCAGTTTTACTAACGTCTAGCTCTTCCGCCATCCCGCAAACTGTTAGAGACAGTTCGGTTTGTACCAACTCCTTCAATTTGTCGTGCAGGATTGCTCTAGGTCGACCGCTACGGGGGTCATCTTCGAGGCTGAAATCTCCGGTCCGAAATTTACTGAACCACTGGCGCGCAGTGCTTTCTCCAACACTATTTGGCCACACGCTTGATTGATTTGTCGAGCTGTCTCGGCTGCGGATTATCTCAATTTGAAGTTAAAATAAAATGTCTTTCGAAGTTGCTCCTTCGCCATACTTCAATAAGCCCTTTAGGAGCAGAAATATAAAAAAAACGTTGAAGCATAAATTGTGTAGTCAGATAGAGCGAAAAGTTCTGTCAAGAAAGTATTATTAATGCGTAATGCAACTTGAATTTTTAGTTAATAATAGAGGAATGAAAAATAGTAACACAAAACGCGGAGAACTTTCCGAACAGCCTAATACATAAGAAGCAAGGATTCACACCTTTGTACTTAATGTGATGCCTTGCTCAGAAGGAGAAGAGTCGTGGAACATAAACTCGCATCCACTGAAGTTCCATTGCCACATTCTTAGCACTTCATCTTTAGGGTCTACTTCTTTTTCTATTAGGGTGTCCAGAAAGTATATGCAGAAAATTCGCTATGTTCCAGATTTTTTCTAGAATGTTCTAAAGATTTCAACATAAGTGCTATATAAAGACACTATCCTGCTGTATCTGCATAGCATATCCAGCCTCGAAACTTGTGTCATGTGCTCGGCTCTGAGCTCCTTCTGTACGGTCTGTGTATAGCTGGTTCGAGCGCTGCAGAAGCTAGAACAGGAATCTCGAAGATGAGCCTCGCTCTGGTCGACCGACAACGATATCTTTGGATGAACTGAGGAAACTGTCGCAGCAGCATTCATATGAAGATGTGCGTTATTTTGCTGCTGCTCTTGGCTGTTCCCGATCCACCGTGGACAATGGTTTGCCATCTCTTGGAATCGTTAAAAAACTCGGTCAGTGGCTCCCACACGAACTGACCGACGACAACTGGTGAAGACGTCTACACATGTGCACTCAGCTGCTCTCCCAAAGTCGCACCTTCCACTGGTTGGACACCATCATCACAGGAGACGAAAAATGGGACCTCTACGTCAACCACGCTAGTAAACGTGCGTGGTGCCAACTCGATGAAGTGCCGAAATCTTTCGTAAAAGGTGGAATCCATGCGAGGAAAGTCATGCTGAGCGTCTGGTGGGAAGTTTATGGGATCTGCCATTTCGAGCAGCTGCCTGAAAGGACGACTGTCACTGCCGAGGTCTACGTTACCCAACTGCAGAGACTGGTCGACAAGATGCGCAAGGAACAGCCCAGGCTCGACAAAGTTCGATTGCTGCACGATAACGCGCGCCCTCAGATCGCGAAGACGACTTCTCAGAAAATTCTGGAACTCGGATGGGAAGTTCTGCCGCACCTGCCGTACAGCTCAGATCTGGCCCCAAGTGACTACCACCTTTTTCAATCACTTTAGCTTCACCTGGAAGAGAAGCGTTATGAAGATGGTGACCACCTCGAAAATGACCTTCGCCTGCAAGTCGCCGGCTTTCGCCAAAGGAATTCGAAGTCTTGTGGAATGATGGCGGAGAGTAGTCAATGTTGATGGAAATTATTTATTTGATTAATAAAATGATCATAGAAATTTGTATTATTTTGAAAAAATTGTCGTATTTCTGCAGATGCTTTCTGGACACCCTAATAGATAGTCTTGTGGCCAGATTCATCAGCGATACCGCTGGTATCATCTTACACCGGATTCACCATACCGGCCTACGCAGTATGTGATAGGCCTATGTTATACAGAGAAATACAGAAATACAGAGATACAGACACGACAACCGATATATCGTTAGCGGCCGGTAAGCTGTTGATGAATCTGGCTCCTGGAGGCAAAAAATGTGCGCGGCGAAAAATTTTGTTTTCCTCCAAGTTCCAGCGGAAAACTGAAAACTCGAAACTAAGACAGGCCTGGCCCAGATTCAGTGATCCCATATGGGCGACTGGCCTGTACGAGGAAAGGTATCCGATCAGCTGAGGGTTTTATTTCAATTTGTTTTGAAGTGATATACTATTTGCAGGTCCAGATCGGAGTGATTTGGTGAAAGGTGGAGTGGCTAAGGGTTTCTTCGAAGGCAGAATTGTTTTCCAGTGTGATCGTGAGGATTACTCGCAAGAGAAAAACTGGCGGGTAGCCATTCTACTTGGTAGTAATTCGCACCGCGAATACTTCGAGTCGTCTCGCAAACCGGTCGTCGAGAATTTTCCGACGAAAAATACGTTGCCATGAATACCTGCTTACGAGTCATCGTGTTGAAGTAGTCATGCGCAGCAGAGGATGGTTGATTTTAATGTCCAACGCTGAGATGTCGAGAGCGAACAAGTGATCGAGCGTCACAACACTGTACCGGATGTGCAAAGGAATGTTTCCGAGAGTGTGGGTGAATGACATTTTTGAAACAAAGTTTCCTCATGTTACTCGAAGGTAGTCTTTCATCTCTATCTCCGTCAGGAGTTGTATTCGACTGGCGCTTAGCGCTCTCACTCTCCCGATAAGGGAAAGTTTAATAATGACGAAGCAAGGATTCCGATTCTGTGTCCACCTCTCATGGTGACTCCACAATTTTTGTGACCTCTTCCAGTCTTTGGTAAAATTTTACCTCTGGATTCTAAGTAATGCTCACCACTAACAGTTGAGATTGCCTGCTGGCAGTTCAGAATTCTTCAGGAATCTGCTGAATAGCGGTGTTCATATGAAGAGATTTTTTTCATAAGCGTATATTGGACTGAGTTTAACACGTTGGGGCAATGTCGCTCAATGGTGCGCTACGCACAATATTTCAACAAGAATGATATCCGGTCCATCCAAACTTGGTCCAGAGAGTTTATTCAGGATACTGCACACGATGCCGATGTCTCTCTGGACGACTACGGCCGGTTTCCTTCTTAATCGATAGTCGTGTCGGGACCACCGACTTTACCCAAATTCTGTGTAGGAGCTATTTGAAAAGCTGGACACAGATCTAACCTCCGCTTATTAGGAATGCGTACAGTTTCACTTTCGTATTAATCTCGTATCACTGTTTTTTTTCTTAGCAGCTTTCTTCAAGTTCACAATGAGCTCCGCAATTCTATCTATAGCCGCGTCCTTCCACATGAGAATGGCCGTCGCCAGGGTATGTGTCAGTGGATATACTCTGGTGAGCATCACTCATATCTATCGCAACCTACCCCGCTAGTTGGCTGATATTTCAAAACCGGACGTCTGACTCGTCATGAGCACCAAAATAACCTCTTAGATGGAGTTTTGGCCACATCGGACCCATTCCTTGCGCCTCCTTTACCACCCTACGTAACGTTACTTATCGCATGCTATCATAGTTGACCGAATTCCGTAAAGCGGATGGGGATCTGTGATCAGCATCTCAAATAACCTCTCAAAGTTCTGACGAAGTCTGCAAATCGGTGATCCTAATACGACCACCCTAGTTGACGACGTGCGGGAAGGGGGGGGGGGTGGTGGTAACCGGCGGCAACTGTTGAGACGAACATTGCTATCGTCTTTGGCGTTCCAAAATTATCCTTAGACGAAGTTGGGGTCAGTGTCGTGCCACATTTGTGCGGCTCGCATCGTCCCACACGCCAGACACGCGAAATCGCTCTAGTCATTAACGTGTTAAACCTCTCCACGTAAAAGTTAGACCCTCATTCATTTCTTTTCCTTTAGTTACTCCATCATTTTCACTGCTTGACCTAACGTAGTGCCACAGCTAACTTCTATGAAAAACATCAGTACTCCTGATTTTTAAGCTTTCATTTCACAAGTTTCTATTTCAGCAAGGAAGGTTTAGTATACTGTGAAACATTGGCGTTTGTCAGCGGTCCTCACCAATCTGAATGGCAGGATCCTGTGTGTCCCTCTTAATACGATGGGATTAGATACCCCGCATTTCGTGCTGTCTGCCAGGGACCACGGCCATTTCCGACATTGCCTAACGAAAATAACTTCGCTTTCTAGTAGTATTAACAAATAAATCTTGTCTCTGAAGCTGCGCGTCTTCTGTCCAGTTTTTAACACGTGTTCCAGAAGTCGCACTGAGAGTTGGTAATCAGAGGACGTGTCGCGGAAGTTGTGCTCCAGGTGTGTGATGTGGTGCATGAACTTCTGAGACATCCTGTCTAACATCTGGCTTTCGGAGCGTCGCCCACTTTCTGGCGGTCGGTTTGTGACTTCTGGAGTAGCTCTTCTAACATTAAACTTCGGTAAATAAGTGCTGGTACACTTCCGAACTGAGATAGTCGGTGGTGTGAGTTCGGAAGTGATGTGCGCTTTTTCGCTTTGGGGCGTTGTTCCCGAGCACGACATGAGCGCACGTAACCGCGGCTACCGATCACTGCTGCTAGGTACTTCACTAAAGGCATTTAAAGGAGATTTCCACTCAAAAAATATGTCAAAACGACCATTAAAGTATTCAAAGTACAGAGCTTGACAAGTGGGTTTCTCGTCATTTAGGAGGAGAGCTAAAAATGATATCATTATAGGAAGATATCGTGGATGTTCTGTTCGGTCAAAGAGCGCTGGTGGTGTAGGGCGTAGCATCGCTGCTCGGGAGGCAGAAGGTGCGGTTTCGAGTCTCGCCTGGCGCAAGAGTTTTGATGGCAACTAAACATCCTCCTAACAGCTTCTATCTTCTATAGCAGCCGCTCTCAGCTTAAGCAAATATGAAAAATATATCGTTATGTTATTCAAAACTCTCAAAGGCGTATCTAGAGTCGACGTAGCGGACTTCTTTCTTCTTGCGCTCAGCAATACCACTACCAGGCAAAGAGGGGTAAGACTCTCAGACTCCGTAGCGAAAAGTCATATCAGAGCGAGCTTTTTTTCCCATAGAACTTTTTGGTTGCTCTCTCTTTTCATGAGGCAGAGAGCACTCCAGGTGTCCATAAGTCGTTTTAGAAAGCGTCTTTACGTCGATTACACCCTCGTAAGTCTGAATTTTCAATCTCCGCTTATAACTTCCTTCGCCTCATTTCTGTTTGCTGGTCATGTGCTCAGTGCTGTTCCATTTAGCTTCTTTTTCATGCTTTTTGTTTTGCTTCCTCAAATACCTCCAATTGTTGCCTTTACCCGTTTGTTTGTTCCTAATTAGTAGACTTGCTTTTGTATTATTTCATACGCGAACGTTTCACGTTTTCTGTTCACGTCCCAATAAAGTAAAGTGAAGTGATTTCCTTAAGTCGTGAAAGCATAAGGAATCGGGCTGCTTGCTCAAATTTCTTTAAAATATTCCTCAAATGGTCGTGCGCGGCAAAGCATGCATTCGGTCGTATGTTAGACTCGATCGGCAGCTCGCGCTACCTTTTCACTGTTATCACATTTGATTTGAATAATTTAAAAGTCGAGAAGAATGCCCACTTTACTTGCAGGAGAATGGTTCTAGTCCCGGCAGACGGTCTCAGTTTGCTGCTAATTCGCACATTTTGCGATAGAACGCTATTGTAAAGAAGTTCGAATTCGTGAATTCGAAACGACTATTGCTCCCACGAGAGGGCGGTCTCTACAACAACGCGACTAATTCGATTTTGCTCAGCGAATGGTTGGCGTTCGAAAAACACCAAGGCCGAGCAGCGCCGAGGTTGTTTTAAAGAGCAGGGAGGCGTTGTGGAGGCAGGTTGTTCCTCGGAGATGCGGGCGAACACGCTGGCGACTGTCGCGGTGACGACGTCCGCGATCGCCATCGTCATCTGCCTCATCGCTGCTGCCTGCGTGCTGGTCGACGTGAACGAGTTCTTCGACGATGTGATGAAGGATATGGACGAGTTCAAAGTAAGTACTGTGCCTGACATTCATAAGCAAAGCTCTTCCAACTCCTCAAGAGATTTTTCTCGGTTTCTTATTCACCTATGGCCTAAGCATTGAAATTCAGTAGGCCGATTTGAGAGGAGATACAAGTAAGCTAGGAAATGTCTCGCCTCGAGTAGAACTGAATGAGAGCAGCGTTGCAAAAATAGCAGTCGTGCAACGCTTTTTGTTGTTTACTACGTATTCATCCTATGTTTGAAGATTCCAAGTTTTAAGATTCTTTGGGCTTCAAATGGAACTATTAGAAGGAAATATAAATGTAACTGAGACCTTACACCATATGACTGTATTGATTATTGAGATTGTTGAGAGCTTGTTAGGATAGATCCTGAATTAAGAGATCAATCTGATAAACAGATCTTCTTGAAGCCGAGATTCAGATATGCTAAACGAAGCCCTCAGTTTCGTAGGGTCACTAAGGTTCACTAAACCTTCACCATCATCATCTTACACTACAGCTTGGTCTCATCAAAGCACCGCCTAGCGTTTTACAGCTCTAGTTGATTTGACTATTTCGGCCGCCTTAGTGAGTCTCTACCGCTACCATTCAACAGAAATTTCTGACAAAAAGAAGCACTTGCATGTATTCCTTTCGAGACCCTGCGAACGATGCAGTCTGAGGAATTTCGTACAACTTGAAGGCGCTACAAAAGGTTTTACAACTGCTACCTGCAACAGACGGTTTCCCAATTTTCTAAGTAAATCGCAGGTCCAGTCCAGTTTCACAACTTCTGCTAGCGGTTTGCACTTAACTTTCAGTTGCTTATTGTTCAGTATTCGCTTTCCATATTTATCTTACTAGCCACAGCACTCTTCAAGTGCTATATACTCTTGACGGCTTTAGATAACCTAATATTTGCCCTCAGGAAGGGTTAATGACCGAATTGAGCTGGAGAATGCAATTGTCTATCAGTTCTTAATATTGTGTCTGTGCAGGTGTGAGCTGCGGTCCCCTAAGTTGTGCTGGTGGTCTGGCTAGCAGGAACAACCACGTCGTTCTGCAACCCATAGCGGATCCGATCTTCCTTTTTTTGAGTGCAGAATCGCTCTCACTACCTCTTGGAAGTCTATTCGAAAATGGCTCTTTGCTAAGAGCTTGTATGTTCGTGCTTCGAAATTTTTAAACCTTCATTATAGGCAACACAATTTTCTTGCACTGCATTACAGATAAGGTCTACAGCTGTACTCCGGTGAAAAAGGTGAGAAAGTGGTCCATGTACTGCTTAACAGCATAATTGATATAGAGATACGGATACTTCAGTATAGTTTTGCATACTTTGCAAAAAACCTGCGAAGATGTAATGAAACCTCGGTACGCTTTTGAAGTTTTTTCGATTTTTAGTTTTTCTGTCAAACAGTGAATAGGCAACATTATCAGCTTCACCATTAGTGACCAAGTGTCATGCTTCTGGCGGCTGTGCATTCTAGAGAACTCTAGGAGTTTTATGAAAGGAATAAGTTCATTTAGCCCTCTAGTTTACATCCATCGCAGATTTTCCACGCTCATTATTCACCGCAGAGAGAGGAAAAGGCGGAATTCTGATGGTATCTGGTCAGGTGAGTACTGTGGAAGGCAACACTTCATATCCCAGTTCCAGTTTCTTCGAGTTTAAAGGTCAGACGCTGTGCACCAAGAAGTAGACTATCCCTAGCTGTATGCGCCTTGCAGACAGTGGTGCATGGCTTGTGCTGACGTCATCTGTAATTGTAATTGGAAACGTTTGGGAAAAGTTCCCAATGGGGAACTGCTAAAAGCTATCCCTCTCTAGCTCCTTCTGACCGAAAGCACTTCTTCGGTGTTGTACACATGTGACTTCCTATTTAGGGCTGTTTCCTGCATTCAGGCTCCTCCTTCTCCTATTGTCATTGGCTACTTATCTCCTTAAGGGCGGGTGTAGTGAGTTGGAGGAGGCGCGACTGTCGCGTGCACCCGATACCAGGTTCCTGGTTCGGATTTCCCGCCCAGGCCAACCAAGCCTTCCATCCCTCCGGGGTCGGTGAATTGGTACCAGACTTGTCTGGGAAGGATAAAGCGCTGACTTGTTCATCGGCTGGCCACCGCAAGTCATTGTATGGCCAAATACGCATTCATGTCGCCTCCACGACATCCCGTAGAAGTAGAATGCGCTGGCGCATCCCAGAAGGGATTGAGTAACGCCGTCCTTTATCCTTTTTTTTTACTTATCTCCTCATGTCCAGTGATTATGCTTTGGAGATTATGCAGTGATTATGCAGCTTAAATGTATCAATTTGCCATGCTTTGCAACTTTCCAAGCTTTTGGAGGCGGCTGGGCAACCGTTTAACCTCAGCCCTGGTGTTCTGCAAGATAAGTCTCAAACAAATCTCTAAATAGTAGTAGGAATCTCATCATTCCTCTCCATAAGACGTCCCGACATTGAGTCATCTTCCAAAGTGCGGCCTCCTGACTTGAGGCTGGAGATACTCATCCTGCAGGTTTTCGGAAAGCGATTCCGCCATATACACATAAATAGAGAAGCTTCTAATGTGGGTTTGTATAGTTTTCATGCCGGAGACACTATCAAAGGTGGCTAGGTCTCAGGTCAGTTAGGTTGTCCTATAAGTCCCCGCCGTTTTTTTTTGAACGATTCATTGCGGATTTCCCCGGCAGTCTCTTGCATAGCGCTATACAGCTTTCGAAAGAGAATGATTTGCTCTATCTGAATTTGTATTGCATTTCTTTTTCATCATGAATTTTGTCAATTTTTAGGTCGTTGAAGTGAAAAGTGAAAAAGTGAAAAAGTAGCCGTTTGTGCACTTGTTCTCTCTGCTTAGGTTTGGAATCTTTTGCGCAGTTTTTTTACAGCATTTGAAATACAATGTTCTGTACTACAAGAATGCGGGTTGGTCCTATTTGTCCATGTGTCATTTATTGATTTTTAGGTCATCAAATTGGGAGTCCGACTTTTCCGTACGAAATTTTACCGAAACTCCTGCTCTGTGGTAGGAGTTTTTTGCTCAATGTTATATCTCTTTCATGAGTGATGACGGACAAGCAGGTCGGCAGCAATCGTCACTCGCTGGTTCCTGATGTTCATTAATCACACGGACAGGGTTCTAATGCCTTAGCCGCACTAGAACCCTGGTTGAAAGCAAAGGGAAGAAGGTGCCAAAAGTGCTCATCATTGTTCGCTTGGCACTGCTCTATCTTGATGACCTGAAAATTAGCAAAAATTTAAATGGCCGAAAAACAAATCATATAGTCTGGTAGAACAAGAAATCCACTTTCGAGTGTTATTCACTCATCATATAAGACTGAGCAAGACAGACTGAACAAGGAGGAGTTGTTGGTGAAGACGATTTTTCTCTTTTTGGCATTTTGTTTATATTCGACAGAAATCAATAAACGCGACACAGATTTTTATAGAGCAAGGCATTTTCTTTCGAACGGCATATAACACCGAGGAAAAAACTCCAACCACGGAGCAGGAACTGCCGGCAAAAATAACTCTTCCCCTTCGGATGTCCCAATTTGATGGTCTAAAAATCAATAAAGGACAAGTGAGCAAATAGAACCAACACGTATTCTTGTAGTACAGAAGATTGTCTTCCAAATGACATAAAAAACTGCGCAAAATTTCCAAAACTAAGCGGAAAGAACAAGTGCGCAAATAGCTACTTTTCACTTTTTCGCTTTTTACTTTAATGACCTAAAAATAGACAAAATTAAGGATGTAAAATAAGATGCAACATATGCCCTGATAGAGCAAATCATTCTTTTTCGAAAGCTGTATAGCGCTGTGCAAGAAACTGCCGACGAAATCCGCAATGAATCGTTCAAAAAACGGCGGGGAGTTATGGGATAATCAAATACATAATTCTGCACCAACTGTCTTGGTGTTGTGGAGGTTTACTATCAGAGCGATATACGATCTACGTGGGCATTAGAACATCTCCACGTAAAAATTTCTACCAGAAGCTATTGATGAAAAAGTACACTATCAAAAAAAGTACAGAACTTGCATTACTCGATTAAACAATTCTAGTGTCGATTACTCCTTTTATGCGAATATATATGGTTATATTTTCGACTATATTTACCATGTGTTTACATGTATAGAACTGCTCTGTCGCGCCTATCGCCTAGTGCCTCGCACTTGCGCGCTTCGCTCGATGTTGCAGTATCACTAAGCTAATGAGAATCAGATCAAGCTAGCTGCTCTGCTTGTGCAGCTTTCTTCCCTTCCTAGCAGTACAAAAGACAATATTTGAATACTCTAGCGACAAGTTGACTGCACGCACCTTCACTCCTCGTCCTCAAACGGCCAACCTCTGGCGACAATCGACATTTCCGATAGGTCTGATCGTTTTTGGTCGCACAACGAAAAGCCTTTTTGCCAGAACCTAGGATTCCCACCGCTTCTAACGCTATGTTGAAGTGAAATTTTTTCGGCGCGGGAGCGCTACAGTAGTGTCTCCCACTACTTCTCCCCCCCCCCCTCATACTGGAACTCATCCCCCAGTACTGGTACTGGTTCAATGATCCTTAGCAGACGACAGTGTTCGGCACGTCTTCTGAATCCTGGGCAAGTTGGAAGACGTCTGGGTGTTTTTCGTTATTTTCGCGCTCTTAGTTTACGACCCGTAATTTCCCACTATTTCTCCTTATTTTCGCCGATTGATAGCCCTTTGCAGATTATTGTATAGTATGGCATAAGCTATAGTACCGTCAGTAAACGTTCGCCAAAACGCGGCCGGTGGCGGATTAAACCGCCGTTTCCGCCGCTTTGCCATAACTCTCTTCAAAGTCGCTTATATTCAATAAAAGGCACATTGTTGGAATCAGAACAACATGATCTACCCAATGGCATAAAAACATTATCAAGGTTCCAAAATTTTTGAGTTCGAGATGACCTAGATTAGTTGAGCCCGTAATTGTCTTGATCTGATCCACATTAGCCCCTGAGTCTCCCCTAATTGTGCCCCCAGGCAAGGAACGACTTGCCCAGTGGAATTTTAAAAATTTTAAACGCTGTCAAAAATGTGTTTCATGCTAATTTTAGGTTTTGCCTCATCACGGCGATCTCTTTGATATCAAATTCGCCTAGATTGTCACCAAGTTCGCCTTCCATGCATCCTTAGCTGCCGATTTTTTTCAATATTCGTTAATTATTTACGACCGCATCCCTTTTGCTCTAGGGCTGAGTTTTGCTGAAGTTTTCGATTTTGAGGTGTGGGTTACAACTGTGGGTTTCAGGCTTAGTTTGATCAAAAGTAAGACAGCATTCAGCCGCCAATTTGGCAGTGCATCAGGGTTCCAGGGAGACACGTCCTGCAAAGGCTACTCCGCGTGTGTAGATCTGTGTCTAAGCTGGATATGTGGTCAGACACTATGCAGAAATGCTGTCTCACGTAAACAATGGAGCTGGCAACTCGCGTCTCGGAATTTCGCTTCCTTGGAGAGGCAGTCTCCTTCAAATCCAACATTGAGATTTGACACTGACGTCTGCCCAACCCTCGCAGAAGAGCTCCTACCACTTAGCAAAGCCCATATTTGCGATATATCTCGAAATTTGTTCACTCGACTTTAATCGAATTTATTACTTGAGACAGGTCCAATAATGGAGCCTACACTGTTGCCGTAATTGCAGTGACCTGACCTGCCCCTGCAAACATGTGTCCTTTGGACATGCAATCGCTGCTTCTCTCCTCTCACTGCTCACACTAACCCAACGCAGGATCAGGATTGAGGTTCCAGAATCAAGGGGGGTCGTACTGTGATTGTCCTCGGTTTGTACGGCGTTTTGTCAAGTGGTGGCTCAGTAGATCAACCTCAAACTTGGGTAGTTAAAAGTTTATAATCAAACTACATAAATAATTACATAGATAGTTTACGAATATACGGACAACAAAAAAAAGGAAAAAGGGGATAAACTCTATCTATTTACCTAATGTCGGATCCTCAGTTATAGTGCCTTGTGCATAGTGGGATCTTTATCGGGCACTATGCCCTAAACCTATTTAGCTTAAGGATACAACGGTACAAGAAATCGGAAAAAATGAGAGAAGAGAAAAATGTTGTGCACAATCTCATGCCTGTTTATATAGAGCAACAGATCAGATAACGACGGTATGTGATACATAGAGTGCTCGAGAACGGCGAACATTCCAAGACATTCACGTCGAAACGTTACAAGTGATCAATAGTTAGAAATGAAGATTCAATATACTAAACTTTAAAAACGAATTTCAGATTCGTGTTCAGCGACCGTGAGTACCCTCAGGGCTAAATTTCCCAGACACGTAGAAGACGTCTGGATATTCTTCGCTATTTTCACAGCCCGTAATTTTCCCCCGGATTTTATGACTAATTTATGATATGTCTAGCGGATTATTATGCAGTATGATATAACTGTAAATCTCATATAAACGAGCGTTATTGCTGAGTAAGGCACTGCAATGAGGCGTCAAATATTGGACATGAAACGGAAAGTGGGTTTCTTATCCGCGAATGAAAGCCACGACCAGTATACGACCACGCTCGATGATCTCACGTAAGGTGACTGCCCTGACTCGTTTGCGCCTCGCGTTGCTATTTCCAAAATGTATCTGACGGATACTAGAATTCTTCCAAAAATAGTTCAAAGCTTAGAGCTGCAGGGATAAGCCTGAATGACGAGCATATGTTCTAGCCCCCCAATGCTACCGACTGCCGAACGAGAATCTAAGAGGGCTGTATGAAAAAAGGCAATATCAGTGGAATGCAATGCCAAATGTAGTATCTTTAACAAGGCTAACGATCATGTTCAATACCTCTTTGCCCGCAAGATTTTGTGGGAGATTCGCCTCGTGACAAACTCTATGCATGGCTGTCGTTGAACCATGGTGCGCTACTATAATTAGTAGCATATTTTTGTAAGTGTTTAGAGCCAATATTGTTAGAAAAACACCATTCGACTTAAGAGGGCAGAACTACCATTTTCATAATCTGGAAAAGGTCATAGGTCATTGGAGAAAACCCAAGGCTCGCGAAAACATCTTCCTTTATGTTCCTTGGAGCACGACTGCATCGAAACATCACCAACATCAAAGTGCTATTTTGAACAGCTTTATATGAACTTGCTACTGCTGTTCCACAGAATGAATTATTTATTAATTTATTTTAATGCACGAGAAAGACGCGTTTTACAAAGGATTGAAAAAATTCAGAAACCAAATGTAGTTGAAAAAATTCTGAAGTATTATTACGGCGAACGAGTTTCTCAGGGTTGGATTCATCGACGAATTGCAGCAATTTAACAGAGAAAATTACAGCGCGGCTTTTCAAGCGATATGGTGAGCGATAAGCCGCGTTATCTGAGTTTGAGGTCCGGTGAATTCTCTCTTGAAGTTATATAAGTCGTTGAAGAATCCGATCCCAGGTTAACCCCTTAGTTATGGTATACATACATACGTACGCACGTACATACATACATGCACCCATACATACATACATACATACATGCACCCATACATACATACATACATACATACATACATACATACATACATACATACATACATACATACATACATACATACATACATACATACATACATACATACATACATACATACATACATACATACATACATAAATACATACATACATACATACATACATACATACATGCATACATACATACATACATACATAAATACATACATACATACATACATACATACATACATACATACATACATACATACATACATACATACATACATACAACATGCATACACACATGTAATCCTACAGAAAAAGGTGATTAGGTGAAAATAAGTGATTCAGTAATGAATTGAATATACGTTCTTTTACTTATTTTATTTTATTTTTTACTTTATTATACCATTTTCGCTTCAAACTGAACAATTTTCAAACAAAAGGAGTCATTTCTCTGATTAAAATGCACACCTTTCTAAGCAAGGTTAACGATATTGCAATTATAATGGGCATTCCCTAAATTAAAACTTGCTCTTTTCGCATTACACTGGAGACTTCCTAAAAAAGTTAGAATTGTTGGAGGAAAATTCAGTATAATTTCTTGAAATTCTAAAACCTGCACCAATAATTAAACGGAACTTTGAAATTTTGTTATACAAAATTTCTATTTTTTAAAGGGAAAAAGCTGTTATCTAAAATGTATTTTAGAGTTCAAAAAACAGCGATTTTTTAGACTTTTGAAAGAAGAGATCGCGTCATACACTCGTGTAGATGATTTTGATACGGTAGTGTAAAAGCTGCTTACTTGACCCAATAGATTTATGTGTGCTTTCTACAGATGTTTTAGTTTCATCGTTAACAAGTGTGGAACGCCATGCATATCAAAATTTTTGCTATCATTCAAACAAAAATCGCGATTTCCTGGAGGTGTGCATAGCGCAAACTCTTTTCTTACCACTGAAAATTAGCTGCCTTCCTGCAATTTCAAACTAGCTATAAGCCATTATTTTTTTGAAGAGCAAAGATTTTAAAAATTTAGATTGTGTATGAGTGTGTTTCAGTGTTTGCTTGTTGAGAAAGGCAAAATAAAAATTTTCAGTGAAAGTCATAATGAGTTTTCCTTGGTCACAAGATTATTCTACATGTCAAGAAGAGAGTTTTTGGTTTAATTTGGAAGGCGCTGTTTTTAATATGCAAGATGTTCAGATCGACTTCAAAATCGTCAAGCTTGCTTAGAGGAGTGTCCAATTTGGTCTGGAAACGGTATCACAACAACCACTCTTCGGAAATTTTAGCACTTCAGCCTGAAGAGATCTCTGTGAACATCCGCGGAGCAGAAGCAGTAAACTGACCAGAAAAGAGGAAGATTTAGAGAGAAATCTGATTTCAGGGTCTCTCTTCCGGTGCATGGGAGGCGATCGCTGAAGTAACGCTCCCGTCGAAATCGTTAGGAGCGCAGAAGTCGATCCTACATTCTACAGCCCGTGTCAAACGAGGCCGATATGTCAATGCCGGATGGGGTGGACTTCAAGGAGGAATGAACGGATTAGGTGTTGGAGTCGGAGGAGGAGGAGGAGGAGGAGGAGCACAGTCGCAGTGCAGGTGCGGTCCGACAGTGAACCATTGTCCAAGGGGCCCACCAGGCCCTCCAGGTTTACCAGGTCTACCTGGTTCCGACGGCAATCCTGGCACCGTTGGCAAGCCGGGCAAACCGAGTTCGATAATCGTTCCGGGTTCAGCGGACGGATGCGTGAAATGCCCAAGAGGGCCGCCCGGACCACCTGGTCCAGTCGGCAAAAAAGGACCTCCAGGAAAGCAGGGAGGCGCTGGTTATGGAGGCAGCGGAGTTATAATGGGACCTCCTGGTCCTAGAGGGCCCATTGGAGATCGCGGCCTTCCAGGTAAACCTGGTGAATGCGGAGAAGATGGTCAGCCCGGAACAAATGCCTACAGCGAAGGCGGAGGGCGTGGCCTCCCAGGGCTGCCTGGACCTGAAGGACCTATTGGGCCACCAGGAAATGATGGAGAACCTGGGTTCGATGGTGAACCGGGAATGATGGGCGAGCCAGGACCGCCGGGAGCCGATGGAGTTAGAGGTGAAGATGGCGCACCAGGCGCTCCGGGAGGAGGAGGCACACCTGGAAGTGACGGTATGTTCCTTTCAGTTGTTTTAATCTTCTTTATATCTGCCACCAGTGCTCCGATAGGCCTAACGGCGTCTCTCGCACTTACGCGCTTGGCGCGACCTTGCAATGTCACTAACCTACGGAAAGGCCCTTGGAATACTGCCGCGACACGCAGGCGACGGGTCGTGCTGTGAGTGCCAAACCAATTTTTGTGGAACTTGAAATCCTGCTGCGTACTTTTGCATGAATGCGCTCTTCGCTTCCGTAAGTTTATCATTTGCGCTCTCACGTTGGGCAACGTGTTCGGCACGTCCAGTGAGTCGCCAGGCACGTTGCACAACTACCACAACTCCTGCCTTCGTACGATCCATATTTGGAGCGCCTGTTGGGCATTAAGATCAGCGGAGTTAAATAGGTTGATATTGTGGCGGATGTTCTTCGTTCACTTCCCCCATGCTCACGAAAGTTAGGTGGACTTTTGCAATGCTTTGTATACAGCAGGCTTATTCGGTAGTAATGGTGGTAGGTGCCTTATCACCCTGGTGCGGGTCCCACCTAGGGCGGCTTGTGAATTGGTAGGAGATCTATCTGGAAGGCAATTCGTTGAGATGCCAATACACACTCAAATGTCGTTCACGTCATACTACGGATTTAGCACTTTTCACTGTTTTTAGCTCTGGCTTCCTCTAACTCAAAAAAATTCACCCGCTCCATCACGGAAAATTCGAGGAAAACAGCTCGAAATCCACGTCGCCTAACACTTTGAGTACGAATCCCGCATTCTACTCCACCGTTCTTCCTGCGTTAGCATACGCCTCAAAGGCCTGGGCGATGCTCAGAGTGACACGATTCATGCAAGTGAAAGAAGGCTTCCGGAGTTCCGAGCTTCGTCGACGTTCGAAGATTAGAGCCAAGTCGTAGAGCATTAGGTGGGCCAGCCATGTTTTGATGTGTTTCGCGGACACTCGCGCTGGATGAGAGCCGTCACAGACTAGATTCCGAGGGATGTCAAGAAAACAGGATGCCCACAAGGACTAACTTCTTCGTGAAACCCCAGAGGGAACGATATGACGCTCGTGTCCCTCGAGCGAGGGTGATCCTTCGGAGCACTCTGGCACGCGACAGGAGACGTTGCTGGCGTCCGCTTGAGCAGTTCGGTAATCAAAAGTAGCACTAATAGTAATAAGAATTGTAATAATTAGAAATAGTTCAGATGATGAGCCAACTGAATACAAAAGCGACGTTCGGCACCATATCTTAACAAAGTGGTTCGCATTACTACGTAGAGTCAAACAATACCGCTAAGGGCCTAGGGTTTGCCCGCATTTTGCGCTCAACTAAAGCGTCCCATCACATGGACACCATCTCTCCGACTAACCAGGATACTATCTCAACGGTAGGTCGGAACGGCGCAAGTGTTGTATATGGGCAGAACAGCCTCTCTCTGGGTAGTAACAAACTGCAGGTATCTCGTCCCCAATACAACTCTGCGCAGAGTTAGGGGCGACGGAAGTCGCCTGTTGGCGCCCTGTTGACTCACGTGCTCCACGGCTTACGGGCTCGCGCGGGGTGAAGGCTCGTATCGCGGCTCAGCGCAGTGCACAGGTGGCGTAGTAGGGAAGAGCTCGACTCGTGAACGAGGGGTGGAGGTTTTGGATCTCGCAAACTGCGTTTGTTTTGCACTTTTGCAAAATCCATGTTTATCATATAGGTAATCCACCTAGGGGTATTATAGCGTGTTATTGAGTATGTTACATATAACATACCACCCATACCGTTAACAAGGGCGGTCCAGGCAGGGTCATCGATTTCGCTGAATCTTTGTCTAGGGGGGGGGGGTATGTGGGGTGCTGATCACGAATCTGACATCCGTTTTTCTCGATTCGGCTGCATAATATAGATACAGGAAGGCACAGGACTACATTCTTAAAGTTTCTGCCGGTGACGGCAGGTAGAGACAGACTCGTGAAAAACGGATGTCAGATTCGTGATCAGCACCCCAAATAAACCTCCTAGACAAAGTTTCAGCGAAATCGGTGACCCTGCCTGGACCACCCTTGTTAATGGTATGGGTGGTCTCCGACCGAATCGTGAAAAACGGATGTCAGATTCGTGATCAGCACCACAAATAACCCCCTAGACAAAGTTTCAGCGAAATCGGTGACCCTGCCTGGACCACCCTTGTTAATGGTATGGGTGGTCTCCGACCGAATCGTGAAAAACGGATGTCAGATTCGTGATCAGCACCACAAATAACCCCCTAGACAAAGTTTCAGCGGATTTTTTTTTGACCGAAGTCTTGTCAGTGGAGTCGGAACTTTTAACTAGTGCAACAGATATCTATCGTTATATAACTACGGTCCCACAAATTAGGCTTCGAACAAGTGACACACAGAAGTGAACATTTTAGCTAATCTGTAGTTTGAAGCATCTGTTATATGAAAACATGCTCTATAACACACTACAGTACCCCTAGGTGGATTACTATATGATAAACATGGATTTTGCAAAAGTGCAGAACAAACGCAGTTTGCGGGATCCAAACCCCCACCCGTCGTTCAAGAGCCTGAGCTCTTCCCTATTACGCCACCTGTGCACTGCGTTGAGCTGCGATACGAGCCCTCATCCCGCGCGCGCCTGTGAGCCGTGGAGCACGTGAATCAACAGGACGCAAATACGCGACTTCCGTCGCCCCTAACTCTGCGCAGAGTTGTATTGGGGTCGAGATACCTGCAGTTTGTTACTACCCAGAGAGAGGCGATTCTGCCCATATACAACATTTGCGCCGTTCCGACCTACCGTTGAGATAGTCTCCTGATAAGACCTTAGGGGGTAGCTTATATATGATGTTTTGCGTTTCCACTCTGGTGAAGTCTCGACTTCTTAACTTTTTAACTTTAACTTTTCAGGCCTGTACTGTACGTGCCCTCCGCGTAAGAAGAAATCAGGCGACACCTCGCTGAAGGTAGGTCTGCATGTCGTTTAGCCTGACAGCTACCAACGGCAGCTCAAATATTTCAGAAGCGAGGATCTAAAGCCCTCGCGTAGGCAGGGAAATTCGCTCCCGCAGGAGGCCCGAGACTGGCGGTCTGGCCGAATTTGCACTGCGAAGCTCGTCGGTCCCGTTATAGGCGTCTCCTGTTCATGTCGAAGTCATTCAGAAACACAATAAAACTTCAGCCTTTATACTAAGCAGTGAGAAGAGTGGCTGACACATTGCGAGAACCACTTAGTAGATCAATACTCGTACAATAGTTGCGATTGCTGTCCGTTTGAAAATGGTACTGAAAGTGAAGAATTCAACGAAACAAAGGGGTGCTGAATATTGACTTCTAAAGGCATCAATTACTAGCATTTTGTGGCAAATATTCTCTTAGTCTGCTCCATCGCTTTCTACGATCCCGACTCGGATCCTGACTGCCGGTTGTCTGATGACATTTCCGATTTCTGAAGTAAAATTGAATTTGAACAGAGCTTTTTGAATTTGAATGAAAATTCGTTAGCTATCCTATATAGATAAGAATAACTACTGACGATGCGACCGGATGGCAAGCTGAGCGGCTCGTGAAGGAAGCATCACTTCAACAACTCACCTCCCTTTTCTTCTTCTGTGGCTTTGGTGTGACGCCAATCCAGTCCAATTTCCGGCTTAGATCAATCTTGTTCTCCTTTGCTATGGCATTCAAAGAGTTTGTTATGTACCTGCAATAGTAAATTTTGCTTCTTTAATCCCAACAAAGGAAAGGGTATTTTATTAAAACAACACAGCATTTTTTCGTATTCAAATGATAGGTGCTTGTATGTATAGATTCTATGGATGTGGTGGCATGGTATGGAATGACAGGCACCACACCACATTAGGTTCCCCACCCCTTCCGATAGTATAGAACATAAACATTTGAGTGCCAGTAGAATGAAGTCTTCTCCACGGCTACAAAATGTGTCCTCCTTATCTTTGCTTATATCTGTCCTGAAATCTTGTCCGAGGAGGGGACTGCACCCAGTCACCCTACCGTAATGTGGAGCGTAGCTCCGCCTCCTACAGTCGTCTGGCTAACGTCCGAAGCCAAATACGCATTCAAATCACTTCCACTACATCCCGCAGAAGTAAAATGCGTGGCTCCTCTCAAAAAGGGATTGAGTACCGCCGTACTTCAGCCTTTATCCTTACGTGGAACTACCTCCACCTTTCCTCTCCTCCCCTCTCCTAACACATTAGCATTTTCTCAAGCGTTGTCTCCAGGGTTTTTAAGGCAGCCATAGACTCCAGGGGAAACTTAAGAATTGGGGGACATTAGGACGAGGGGAAGATGGCATCCACTCGGCGAGAGGCGTGCCCGTATTTCCTACATCTTAACCGTTCCCGTCCCGACGAAATTGGGGAAAACGAACTTCTCGGACTCATCCACTCTGAACGCCTAGAGCTGCGCGACAACGAAACTGTGCTTTAGCTTTTGTCAGAGAAGGCGTGGAAATTCTGATAGCTTTTATTCAGAATGAAAAATTGCTCTGTGAGCATATGTTTTAATTTAGAAGTGATTAATCAGATCCTACACTGTCTTTGGACCAATTTCGTAAACACAAGGGAGGTCAATGAACTTCCCGAGGCAATTTTCAAAGTGACCTATATAGGGTTGTAGGGCGTTGTCTGAGAAGCACCGCAGTGGTTTCCAAATTTCCTGCGGACATCTGGGTAGGTTAAAAATTGCAAAAAACCATTTCACTTCAATACGGGCCGATAAAGCAGAACTGACGCCTGGAACTGCCATGGCGTGGTTAGAATCTAACCTGCAAAAGGTTTGGGGCTGGAACAATAGCGGAATTACAGCGATTTCACAATTTGCTTGCTAGCCGTACAGTGACCGAAATGGAACATTGAGGTGCGCCGCTCACCACAAATGGCTTAGCGACCGGATGGCCGAGTGGCTGTGGGGTGCGGGCTTGCGGGAAAAGCGTCGAGGGTTCGAATCCGGAGGTGCTGCTCCTGGATTGCTGGTCTTGCTCCCTCAATTTTTGTCGATATAAAGTGTACCTTAACCGCAGTAGTGTACCATAACTTTATTATAACCTCGATATAAACACAAATATAAACACCCAAAGCAACAGCGTTCATAATACCTAATTCGATTGGGCATTGAGGAGGAGCAGGTGACTTTTCTTTGCCTACAAAATAGATAACTTCAGAACTCCAAAAATCGAGGAAAAAATATTATTTTTTAATTATTATTATTTATTATTTATATTCTTATTTTAATTAATTAATTAACTATATTTATGTTTGATTTTTTTCTCGATCCTTCTTCGACCTATGGAGAGAAAGTGTAACAGTACCAATCTGTCTTCTTCATCCTCAACCAACCATATTGCTAGTGATTTCACATCCGTCACATACAGCAACCTCCTCACTACTACAGGAAGGCGTAATACTACTCACATCATCGTCACCGTCCGGCGACCAGTCTACATCCTGCGCTTCGTTCAAGTTAAGCTAACATCACGAACGAGAGAACAGGCGACTTTTCTTCGCAGTTCCTCGGTAGCATTGAAGGGCCTGTCCCAACTAGAAAATAGATAATATTCTTTATCTTGACCGTCTTCGTTAGGCATTGACAGTGGGTCTGTTAGCACTACTTCATGACTCCAAAAGTGGAAGAGAGATTGAAAAAATGGATAAAAAAGATTTATCTCTATCTTTCGTTATTTATTTATTTATTTATTCATTTATTTATTATGTATTAATTACGTATTATTGATTTTCAAACAAAAAATCAAACATAAATATAGCTAATTAATTAATTAAAATAAGAATGTAAATAATAAATAATAAATAATAATAAATAAAAAATATTATTTTTTCCTCGATCTTTGGAGTTCTGAAGTTATCTATTTTGTAGGCAAAGAAAAGTCGCCTGCTCCTCTTCAATGCCCAATCGAATTAGGTATTATGAACGTTGGTTTAGGTGTTTATTTTTGTGTTTATATCGAGGTTAAAATAAAGTTGTAATGTCAGTATGGTACACTACTGCGGTTAAGGTACACTTTATATCGACAAAAATTGAGGGAGCAAGGCCAGCAATTCAGGAGCAGCACCTCCGGATTCGAAACTCCGACGCTTTTCCCGCAAGCCCGCCCCCACAGGCACTCGGCCATCCGATCGCTCCGCCATTGGTGGTGAGCGGCGCACCTCAATGTTCCATTTCGGTCACTGTACGGCTAGCAAGCAAATTGTGAAATCGCTCTAATTCCGATGTTGTTCCAGCCCCAAACCTTTTGCAGGTTAGATTCTAACCACAGCATGACAGTTCCAGGCGTCAGTTCTGCTTTATCGGCCCGTATTGAAGTGAAATGGTTTTTTGCAATTTTTAACCTACCCGCAGGAAATTTGGAAACCACTGCGGTGCTTCTCAGACAACGCTCTACAACCCTATATAGGTCACTTTTAAAATTGCCACGGGAAGTTCATTGACCTCCCTTGTCAGATTATTTAATTTTTGTGGCGGAAAAAGCAAATTGCATATATAAACCTACACGTAGTCAGGCTCATCAGCAAATTTCATGCCATCGATGTATTCAACTATTCGTTTGAAGTCGGCTGGAACCACTTTGTAGCATTTTGTAACTAAAGAGAACTTCGTTAATGGTTCTGCTTCTCTCATTCGTTTGTTGGGCACTCTACGCCTGATATTGCTCACTCTGGTTCTTGAAGAATTTCTCCTTCAATGGAACCACTTTAGTTCGATCCGCTCTCTTCCAAGGTAGACCGTTGGCATCGTCAAATAGCTCGAACACCTAAAGGCATCGCGGATATTCTCTTCAGTGAATGATAAGTGACGCTTGAAAACCATGGTACCATGAATATCCACGACTCCAGGTCATCTTTTCGGCCTTGCTCGAGTCCCTTGTGACAAGCCCGCGAAGCGAATCGTACCGTTCCAAGAAAACTGACTTTTGCCCTTGGCAGTCTGCATAGGTAACGCTGAGGCTTTCAGCGCATATTTGAAGAGAAAGAAGAAGTTTTTATGTCAATTCGATTAACCAACTTCAGTTCCTTGGTTTCTCCGACTGTGTACTTCCTGGCGATGCCAAAATCCAGCATGTATACAGTATTCTGCAGCTCGCCCAGACCTACAGCGTAGTTCTGGGGTTTTATGTCCCTTAAAGTGAACAGTAAAAAGGAATGAACGACAACTTTTCGAGAGATTTCGAGAAACATTTTCTTCCTGGTGACCGACCAACCGGACTCACATACCTATGCAAATACCCGATTCCGTGCAGATCTCGTACGGCGATTAAGGTCTGTATGCTGCATTGTACTACAGTTGATCGGCTGTAGTTATGACCGAGTATGTCTCGACGAATGTCCTCCAGTGACTTCCACACGAGGCCCATAACGAGAAACTAAACAACAGTGGCGTCTTCATTCTGCTGCGGTTAGCAAGTATTTCAAGGAAAAGACCGGCATCACCTTGAATTTGGCGGTCTTTCCTCTATCAACGAAGGCAACGAAGTGTTGCTTGCACTGCGGATCGGTCTGCTCGTGACATTTCATCAACACCAACACCTCGATCTTTAGCCGCAGCATCCGTCGATCTCCAATCACCATCTCCGTCTTCATCGCTGACTCCTGAACGTGCCGTGACTACCGCCGAATATACATACACCACTATATTTGCCCACTACATACCGTTTTGTCGGCCTCTCCATGCTTCACGACTTTGTACACATCTCCGAAACCGCCTGATCCCAGAAGCTTGACTACTCGCCATCTACAAAAAAAAATCGGGAAAGACATCATTATCCTAGAAGTGGCGCAGTCAGAAAAAAGTCGGTTGAGCTCGATTCCAGGTTCTTGATTCGGATTCCCCATCTAGGCCAATCCAAGCATTAAACCCCTGAGTTTCGGCGCACTGGTGTCACACTTATCTGACAATACACTGACTTGCTCATCTTTTGGCTTGCCGCTAGTCATTGTGTAGGCTAAATACGCAGTATGCAATACGCACTCAATTTGCCTCCGGACATCCCGTGGAAATGGCTGCATGATGCAATAGCCCTAATGGTGAGCGATTAGGCCGCGCTTTATCCTTACGCATCCTTTATTCTAGAATTAGGCTTACAGCTATATAAGGCTCGATTTTCGCTTCCAAGAACACACTGGTGCACACGGCTGTGGTCTCGACGTGCGTGCGGAGACTTAGCATACACTTCCGAAGAGAATCCACGTAAGTAGTAGGAGTTGCGCTTGTGGACACCAGCAGATTAATGTTGCGGGGCTCAGTCTTCACTCGGATCCTGTTTTCATCTTTCGGGGTGGTGTTTGTGCAGTATATGAATTGATGCTAGTGCAGTGTCAAGAAAAACTGGAGTCAAAGGTTTATTGAGCGGTGCGGGCCGTGGTGTAGAGTCGAATAGTGCCGAGCACAAGGTAAGCTCAGGGTTGCTTAACACCATCCGCATTGTAGCAAGGTGTGACCACAGTCGAGTCCTGAGGACCTACTCGTACTTTCGCTGTGGCACGTACCGCAGAGTACCGCACATGTAAGACCCCAGCTACCGAAGTGCTACAACGTTTGTCCTAGCAGTGGTGCTGCACAAGGTTCCTCCAGTGCAACGGACTCCTGCGTGGCACGACAAGTACCCTGCTCGACCACACCTGGATGGGTATCCAAGACGTGTTTCACGTAACCCATCAAGCTATTTAGGTTATCACCAAAGCAACGCCTCTATTAGGGGGGGGGGGGCAAAACAAATGAGACCCCCCGTGCCGTGTCCACATATCTCGTGGCTGGAGTCTGGTTTCGTGCTTATCGTATTTGTATGTTTGTTTGCTACTTATTGAAGCCCATCTGAGAAGTTACCACTTCCGCCCTTTCCAGAAGCATGCCAAAGCCCCAGTCTGACGAGTCGACCTGTGTCACGCAAATCTCGCCCAATTCTCAACCCCGAGCAGCCTGGGCTCAATAGTCACGCAAGATGAGAAGCACGTTTTCTACCTTAACCCCACCAAGCAGCGAGTCTGGGTGAGGCTTGGTAACCTGTTATCAACCTTCGTTCGGCGAGATGTTCACGGCGAGAAGCACCTTTGGAGCTTTTGGGTCTGCGCCCATGGATCGATTTACCGGAAGCTGTTTCCCAAGAGCACTACGATGGACTCCAAGGCCATGGTGAACGAAATGGAAGAGATGGGCCGGCGACTCGCTCTTATTCATTCGCAGCGCTTCAAGAAGGTTCTCCTCTTCGACAACGCCGCGTCGGGAACAAGTAACCACGGATAAGCTTGGCCAGCTGGGCTACGTTCACATGCCTCACCCACCGTATTCGCCGGACATCTCTCCATGCGACCACCACCACTTCTTGGGCCTACAGGACTTCCTGGTCGGAAGGGACACAAAAACCCAAGGAGTTGTTGACAACCATATCGAGCAGTTGATCAACACCAGGCCCAAGCAGTTCTGTTAGGATGGGATCAGGAAGTTGACTGAGCGATGGCAGCAAGGTCATTGCCCTTAATGGCAAACACATTACTCAGCATCGTTGAGTTGTAATCGAGTTATAAAAAGATAAAGATTTTTTTCAATATGTCTCATTACTTTTGCCCCCCCCCCCTACTATAACGTCTCAGAACGCTGATCGCTCAGTGGCATAAACCAGATAGGAATAAAATTTAAAACGATTTAATCCTTTAGGAACTGCAGGAATAGGAGTTTTGCTGGTCATGGTGCGAGCTGAGTATCTGTCGATCGCTACTGCGCGCTAGGAACAATTTCCCTTCTGGAAAACTCTTCAACGTCATCTCTCAGCACTGCAGCTTAGTGAGAACCGACCCGAGGGCCAGTAAACCTCGCATTTCCACTCTCACAACACTGCTTTCTGGCTTAGACCAGGGTATTGCATGCCGAGCGATGCGCGACAATACTTTTCAAGAAAGCAAAACATGGAGGACAACAGAAGGAGAGGAGGAACGGGGGAGTCGGAGTAGGGAACACCGAGACGGAAACAAAGGTAAATCAACTTTTGTTCGAAAAACGACCGAAATGGTGTGGCATGCACCGCTTCTTCTGTACCTAAATAAAGCCCTCACATTGGGTATCAATCCTCAACAAGGCGTATGTAATCGAGTAAAACATGCCTGGGTTCAATCCCAAGGGGGGGGGGGCACGGCGGCCTCGGGCCAGAACGCATGTGTGCGCGTCGACAGGTTCACCGTGGCGATACGTACAGGGATAGCCGTACAGCGGCCGTGGGTTGATACGATGAGCCCGCAGGCGTGGGTCAATACGTGGAGCCCGCAGATATCGTTATCGCCTTTTTCTCGTCTTTTTGTCCGGTGTTTTTTTTTTCGTCTAAATCTCCTTTTTATTTCAAGGGGAAGTCTGCAGTAGCCACAGTAGGGGTTCAGGTAGGCATGTTATGTTGCAAGTATTCATCTCTATGCAGTGTTTCAACTTGAGTATGGAGTGCCCCCCCCCCCTCATTGGGATTGAACCCATGCCTGCTTAAGATCAGTGAATTATCTTCTATAATAATAAGAACTTGGCTGTAAGTTTAGAAGGAGAGGTCCGTCTCTTTTTGCTCTCTCAACATCCGGAGAATTTTCTTGAAATCTTCTTAATGAAAACGTTAAGCACGATTACAGAAGTATTATTACGGTAGAAATTCACTTATTGTTAGAGTTTTTACGCTTAAGAAAAGCTGTCAGTTTAAAAGGAGATGCAGGATGGGCTCCTATGTAGACTTCCATCAGAACGTGCACGTCATGTGTCAGGAAGTGTACACGAAATCATTTAACTGCAGTAGTGTGTCACTTTTTCAGCTTTTCCTGAAGAAGCGTCGTCTAAAAATAGATTGTGCATTAGAATTTTGTTTAGTTTGGTGTCTCGAACTCAATTTCTGAACCAGAACATGTTTTCTCGCAGCGCCTGCAGCAGCGAAAGATTTATCATCAACTCAAACCAAGCGTCTGCATCAGGTAATGAGCGACAGCTCCGCGGCGGAGCTCGCCGCGCGGCGACCATTCGTACATAAAGACCTCATCTCGGAGGCGACGCCGCCGGAGCGGCAGCAGCGATAAGGTCCATGCACACTTCTGCGACAGCAGGGAGCGGCAAGTGAAGCGACAGCTACCTCCGCGAAATCCGGCGGTCGCGGCGCGGTCGCGTCAGAGCATCATCATAGGCGACGGGACCGACGTCCCCGTGCATGCCGCGCTGCCAGGAATGATTTGAACCATTCCACCCTGCTATGAATTATGAAACTCAACCTGGATTTGCTGCCACTGTAATCCAGTGTGATATAGCATTGTCACCTTCAAAGATGGCAACAACCACCAATACAAAGTGCGGTTGTGCATTTTCCTATCTTGTCGGCTACAGTATGGTTGGTTTCAAAAAATAAAGGCCAGTGCAAATACTTGTCCGAACCAACATTCTAGTGAGCAGGTTTGGCAGACACGCACCAGCAATTTCCGGCTGGTTCCTACAATTCAGTGCAACCCAGCGCCTAATTTTTCGATTTTCCCGCAACACCACATCCTTGGGGCATTGCAACAGGTGGCGCTGGTAATTCTAGCAAGAGTCATTTTATGCCTGAGTTGCGGAGTTGCTGCCCTTGCTGCTTGTTTTTGTCTGACATTGGTTTGGGTAAATGTACGCTGGTTTTTATTTTTTGAAACCAACCATATTATAACGGACAAGAAAGGAAAATGCCGGACAACCGCACTTTGTATCGGTGGTTGTTGCGAACACATCTTTGGAGGTGATAATGGCTACAGCACGCTGGGTAACGGTTCCATCAAATTCTGGTTGAGTTTTATAAAGGGCTGGGCACACTCCTGCTGCTTGACGCTGCTCCAATGATGAAGAATAGGGCAGAGACGCAGAGTACGTCTCTCAGTGGCAGGGGCGGCGGCGCGCTTATGGCACACTTCGCTTAAGTGTTGACGCCCAGCGTCAGCGCTGCAAGTGTCAGCTTCACGGAATGAGCTCGGTCATTCCGTGAAGCTGACGCTATCGCTCCTGAGCAAGAGATAAGATAAGTAAGATAGGAAAGCCCTTTCCTCAACCAAACCAGCCGACTGGTCAGCTGAGCGATGGTTGGCAGTGGTCCAATGCCGACACCAGAGAAAGAAAGAACGGCCGTCCCAAAAAAAAAAATATGTTCTGAGCCTGAGAGCGACGCCCCGCTCCGTTTTTGACGCACTGAAGCCGCTACCGATGTATCCAACCCTCAATTCAGTTCAGCCTACGGAACTCTGCGCAATGTCGCCTGCGGTAGCCGCCGCACGGCCGCAAGAGTGTGCATGCCCCCCCCCCTTGCGGCACGTGCCGCAGTGTCGCGCTGCGGCCGTCGCTGCTTCGTCATGGCCACGCCGCGCTGTCGTAGAAGTGTGCATGGCCTTACAATGACGTGAGTCATTATGCCGTCGCCGCTCCAGCGGAGCTGGCAGAGGCCATCTGCACTCTAGCCCTTCGATGAGTCATTCCGCCCATCCCCGCTCGCGGCCGCCGCTGAGCGGCATGACTCATCGCTTTCGCCGTCCGCCACTCGCTACAAAAGTGTGCGGACGCCTTTACTTCCCTACCAGCACCTGTGAGTGTTTTCCTTCCTTTTCCTCCTTGTATTGCATGTTTCCGCTCGTTGTTTTTGCATTTTAGGTCCGCATAGAATGCGTTCTATCACATCCCAGGTGAACCTGTCAAAATCGTCGCACCCATCCAACTATCTCTGTATCCACTCAACTGGGATAGCGCCGGGGATTGCTCAACTTTCCTAACTGCTACCACACCCTCCCTTGAAGTTGCCTTAGTCCCCTGAGTGAAGCAGCGACAGGGCTATCGACCTAGTTCAGGGTACATGGTGGAGTATAGATATCTACCCCATCCTCCCGCATAGCCTCCCATGCCTAGAATTTGCATTTAGTTTCTTACAAACTTACAAAATTAAAACTCTGAACACGTATGCGAGGGCAGTATGGGCGATCACGCATACCTACCTTTGCTGAGACTAAAGTAGAGCTCCTAGCAATGAAGAGATGCAGAGGGGACACGCCCCAATAGACTTGGTTTGAAACATCACTTGGCTCTCTGGGTGACGACTGTCCGAGTTGTGCTAAGGGTCTTACTTAGATCTAACCAGATTCTCCTGATGTCGCGTCATATCGACGTGGCCACTTTCGATATCCACCGACCCCATGGTCACTCGATATGGAGGAGGGTCGTTGAGCGGTCGGTGGCGGATCGCGGCTCTTCCACCGCCGCTACAGGAGAGCACTGGGAGACGGGAGCAGTTCCTGCACGAGCACCTTGGACGCACTACACCCTGGAGTCTCTTCCCTAGCCGAGTTGTGCGCTCGAAGAGCGCACAACCCATCTCCGATGTCCCCCTCAGCGACGAAAGCGTTCTTGGCACGAGCCGCCTGGATGGCACACACCCTGGAGCCCCTTCCCTAGCCGAGTTGTGCGCTCGAAGAGCCCTCCGATGTCCCCCTTAGCGACGAAAGCAGTCTCGGCACGGATTGATGTGCAAGTTTGCGTGGTACTCCAGCAGGAGCTGGCATATTGCCAGCGGAGCAAGTGGTTAGTTCTAATGGCTATCTGTGCTAAGTTCCTCTACTTATTCCGGTACGCTGCTCATCCAGTGGTCGTATGCTCGGCTTCCCCCGTTAGGGGAAAATCCAATCAGTCATTATATATTTTAACGCCCAATCCCCGTTGGGGGTGGACTAGGGGTCGACGAGCATCCGGCCTCAGTTCTGCCTAGGTGTTCCCACTTACGTATGCGTTTCGCTCTGAACTGTGTCGCCCTCGCTCATGATTTCTCTCTTTTCTGGAACCTTCTTCTTCGCCTGCTTCTTTTTCACTGGCGCCTTCTTCTTTCCCTGCTGCAATCATTCCATCAAGATGAACGTCAGAATTGGTTCAGGACTGTGTACGTAATCTCACCGCAGGAGCGCCAGCAGTCTTCGCTGCCGTCTGGAAACGTGAAGGTGAGTAAAACTAGGCCGACCGTCGCGGACTGAAGCACGCCCTTACCGGTTGCGTCTGAGGAGCGGTTTGCTGTGCACCTGAAGGTTTGGAGAGTGGTGCAGGAGCCGGCTGCTTTGGTGCACTTTGTGGCTGTGGTGAGGTCGCGGGAGGAGGTGGAGGTGGGGTTCCGGCCGGTGCCTCCCCTCCAAGTGCTCCAGCAAACTCGTACGCGTCTTGACCACCACCCATCTAACAACTGAACCACACTGGAATCGCTAGACGAAAGGAGAAGAACAAACAGTGGTGCTGTTTTGTAAACTCCCAATGATAAGGCGTCGGTTCGCTTTCGTTTTTCCACAACTGCTTCATTTGCAAAGAGGTTGAGCTTAATTCCTGTTAAGCCGACGACAGGGCGAGGTGCGCTTTAGAGGGGGGGGGGGCAGCCCATCAGTACTCAAAAAAGTACGACGTGTCGTGGCATTTCCACGTATAGGACTTCTATTCGTTTAGTTGGCCGGTGACGTACAGTTTGACTTAGGCTCCTCTCGCTGAAATTTGCATAACACGTAGTTACGCGTCAGTTCGTGTACAATGGAAAATTCCACGCCACCAAGTATGTCAAAGCCCGTGGGCTCACCTCCCCCCCCCCCCCCTCCACCCCGACGCACATTGCGCGGTCGAATATTCACCAGACACTACCACTCAGCCATTCGACCAGCATAGCATTGTAGTTTGCCTTTTCATGATTGTCGACAAAAAATTGGAAAACTCAAATAGAAATTCGGGCGCAATCAGCGGAAAGGGGCAGCCCATGGGCCTCCAGCTTAAACGGTACGTCTCGCGCGAACTAAACGGGTAAATCTAGTCCTACTACACGTGGGAATTGCCACGACGCGTCGTGTCTTTTTGAGTACTGAGGGCTGCCCCATCATTCATCGCGACGATTTTTTTAAAAAGAAATTGAGCAAGCAATCGTATTCGATACGCTTTCACGACTTAGATATGTAAGTCGCTTTGAGTACCTTAACGGTCGTTTTGATGCATTTTTTGAATGGAGGTCTTCTTCGAAAATGCTTTTAGTGAGGTACCTAGCAGCAGTGATCCGCGGTGCGTGCGCTCACCTCTCAGCGCGTGGCCAGGAACGATGTCCCGAAGCCAAAGAGCGCACATCACCTCTGAACTCACACCACCGACTGTCTCAGTTCTGAAGTGTTCCACGACCCTCTTACCGAAGTTAAACATTAGGCGAGGTATTCCAAAAGTCATAAACCGAGCGCCAAAAAGTGGGCGACGCTCCTAAAGGCAGATATTAGACATGATCTTCCGGAAATTCATACACCACATCGGACATTTGGAGCACAACTTCCGCAACACGTCCTCTGATCTCCAACTCTCACTCTTTGGAATTTCATCGAAAAAGGTGGTGTTGTGTACAGATAAATAATCCAAAAACACTAACTACCGAAGAGATCCATGCGAGTTAACAAAAATGAAATTGAACACCGTAGCCCATACGGGAACAAAAAAAGTCGTGAAACACAAAGAAGGTCTCTTCTAGGCTTTGCGAGTTAAAATACACTTCTGCATGCCTTCCATATCCGACGAAGTATGAGATGCTTATGTGCGTTCGCGAAGCAGACCACCAGGATCTGGGAAGATTGGTTGGGTGCAGCCTGCAAACTTGCGGGCAACTGGTTCGGAATCTGCGATCGGGTGTGCTATAGAGCTTTTTGAAGCACTCTTCGAATCAATCACGGAATTGTAAGCGAAGCCTTTGCTTGTTACGGAAATAATTTTTTTCTACCTGAAGGAGATAGGTAATAAACGTTGACGCCATAGACTTTACGCCCTTATTTTTATGCACTAGAAATCAAGTCTTTTTGCAGGGATCATGATTAGTTGAGGCCGCATTTGAAATTCAGTTTCTCGTAAAAATAATCTTTTCTTTCTGAATGAAACAACTTATCACTTAATGTTTCAAGCGTTTCCATCATACAGCGAAAATTTGAATTTATTTGTCTGCAAAAAAAAATAAATTTTGTCAGTCTGCAAAAATCGAACCCCCTTCCCTACTCATTGAAGATCGTTATAAAACTTAATTTTTGAAAATTTCGTTCAACTTGATTATGAAACGTATCGCACTCCCGCTTTAAGCATCGCTACGCTAGTTTCAGGAATAAGCTCACTTAAGTTGAAAAATATTCAGTTTCATTTAAAAAACCTAGGTGAATCCAAATCTGCCCAGTACGAAATAAACATTGTATAATTTTATATCATTGTATAAATGTATAATGTATATTGTGTAGACACATTGTACAAATATACAACGATATAAAATTGTACATTGCATAATTTTATATCACTCCAGTTCATGCACCATGCTAAATATCATCGCATTTCAGACGTTAACAAGTGAAATATTATACAATTGATGCTTTACAGAAAGTTGGTGCCCTTTTCAATGTCTTTTTTGGTGTCAAACAAACCTCTCGGAAAATTTTCTTGGGCGAACCATTTTTTGTGGCAGTTTCCCGTTTCACACGTAGCATAAAGGGCGACTGCGTGACTGTTGTGCTGACAGGCAGTCCTATGGGTGTCTAGTCTGATACCCGTAGACTTTCTGTCGGACAGTTGCGGTGAGCTGTTTCGGAGTGGTGATTGGGATGGCCCTACAGCTTCGGGGGTTGCGCACATCCTTCGGGCACGCACTAGTGCAGCCGGAGGAGGCGCCCGCTGTTGAATGCGCAAAAACGATGACCTTCGTTCGAGTTCCGCACAGAATAGCCGAGCATTCCATCCATCTGAAATCGCTGAGCAGTTTCTGTGGTTGCCCGCTAAGACCTACCTACACTGATATGTAGATCGGCTTGACACCGCAAGTCATCGCGTGGGACAGATACACAATCAATTGGATTCCGCAGTATCCTGTGGGATTCGAATGCGTGGCGCATCACTGACTGAAGTGGCCGTTTTATCGTTCATGCTTTCATAAACTTTTGAATGTTTTTTGAATATTTTTGACTTTCCAGGAAGGTATCTCATTTCATGACTCCTCACAATAAGGCCTGGAGGAAAAAAGAAGGTACAGATGCGTTAGCATTAAGCCCTCTTAAGTTTCTCACTAGAAGTTTTTTAAATCGCTATTTTACCGAAGGTTTTAAAGATTCTGGAGCGTCATGTTCTTTCTTTATGTCAGCATATTTTTAAACAACTTTTTATAAAATCATTGTAATTTAAACCGTCTTCATGTCGAATTGGACATTTTTTAAATCAAATTGAACACTTTTCTAAATAAACTTGACGCTTTGAAAGTCAAACTTACCATGTTTCGAATTAAAATGGACGTCTCCCAGAAAAACGAAAGATTCCAAAAGGTTAGAATATTTGTTTGTCCGAGAATTTTTTGGAAAAACTTTTTAATTTTTCTTTAAGTTTCACATTCTCCAAAAGTGAGCACCCTATTTCAAAATTTATAAAAATTTCATTATTTAATTAGAAGTGATGGTTTAAAGCTTGTTTCAAAGTGCAGAATGGCAGCAGTTTATTAGTTTGCTGAAAGAAGGGACTGCGCCGTGTATTCGTCCAAGATGTCGCTATTTGCACTTGATTGAAACCTTCTGTTTGCGTAGAATTATACGCTTGCCAACAATAGAACGAAACAATTGCTCAATTCACACACAACTTCATTTTGCTGTTTTGGATAAGCTGCACATGCCCCATTAATCAAGTGAAAACCGCAACTGCAAAAACAGAGTGGTGTATGACGAGCTATCCCTTCTCACGCGCTGCCTTTTCGTGCTCTAGAATAAGACCCAATTTTTCCTCAAAAATAAAAATGTGAAATTTTTTTTGAACACAATGTCTACCTTACTTACGGGGCAGGTGTGTAAAATTTTCTGCAAAGTTATACAAAGCTTTGCCTAGACAAGCAATGATTGACTTTTTGAAGAGTCTCTAGTTCAACCTATGAAACCTCTTCATCCTTTTGATTTGGAGGAAGTTAAGTTCCATTTCGAAATTGTCAAGTCAAGCTTGCCTAGAAGCGTCCAATTTGGTTTGAGTGCTGTCCGATTTGACTCCAGGTGCCCAATTTGATATTAAAATTGCACATACATATGTGGTTTTTAAAATAAAAATTATTCGAACAAAAGAAAGTAAAGATTGGGCAACATAGCATCTGTGTTAGTGAATTTTTGAATGTATTCAAGAACGGAACTGCTTGACAACGGCACCACATCATATACTGATTGCCCATCGATCATTTTTATTGTTAGTCTCGATTAGCATGTAGCGTTGAGATAGACACAATTTTGTTGCTTGATAACAGAATTTTTCTATCAGCTTCAATTCACTACAGTTTTCGCTTTTGTCTTCATACCGCTGCGCCTTCCTCAGTTGTTCAACTTTTCAAGCATTCATTCAACATCATTGGTTTATGGCAACAATTACATACGTGTGTCATTCGAACATGAGATCCGTTGGATACCCTCTCGCTTCCTTTCCTTCCTCGATCGCCGTCATAATGTAGCCGCGGAATGCCTTCGTTCGAGGCGGACATTCACAGTATCGAAGACCGTTTGCTGGAAATTTCATCCATTAAAGTCTTAAGTGCTGAGCTTCACTAAAACCCCGACTTTATTGGCTGCTTTACCGTTACGCCAGCGTGCTCCGAATTGTAAAAGAATTGTCACTGAGCTTTCCAAGGTCAGGTAACTGAACTGTTTTTCCATTAACGTTCAAAACTAGTAATTTTTAACCTGCAACTTGTAATTTAATATGTCCACTAAGCTTCTCCAGAAACCCATGTACGTGTACGAAAACCCGAATCACGTTCAGTTCTTTTGTGAGTAAAGAATCTCCTGGGCCAAACGCGAAAAGCATGTCTGTTGCATCGGCGACTTCAACGCCAAATTCGGGCTACAAAAGTCGCCTGAAGAACTTCACGTTGGGAACCACGACTTCCAGTAAAACGAAGAAGGTTAGAGTGTGCTTGAGTTTATCGTTCCACAGAACTAGTAATTGTGTTAAGGAAGGGATAACTGCAAGGAGATGGCTTTGTTTGACCTGCTAATAACAGAAGTTCCTGCTCTAGAACGTCGCAAATTGAACCAGCTGTTGTGCTGTTCCACTTCAGTGTTGACATAGCAGTCAAGAAAGCCTAGTGTCGTTTCCAAACCTGCCTTTCTTATGTAGGAAGAGTTTTAAAAGAAACTAAAAACAGAACTCACGCATTCGACCTTTCCGTCCACTTGGTCCTGGCTTCCCTCGCGGTCCAGGAGCGCCTTCCGCTCCTCTGTCTCCTTGTTCACCGGTGCGTCCAGTGTCACCGCTATGCCCTTGAATTCCTTGCGCACCAGGATGCCCAGGTCTGCCTTGGACACCTAAGTAGATAGTCTCACTTTTCATAACTTAGCTTTCTTACCATTCTTTGTTGCGTACCTGGGTGTCCTTTTTCCCCAGGGGCACAAATCCACCTGGTAGCGAATTTTCCTGATTCGCCTGGAGCTCCTGGAGGTCCATCAGCACCTAAAAATCAACTTCACTCAAGCGATGCTCTAACGGATCTGTGACTTCTAAATCTTCTAAATCTCAGATCAAAAAGTACCTGGTCGTCCCCGTTCTCCGGCAGTTCCTGGAGGCCCTGGCACCAGATTAGCAACGCCTGGCGTACCGCTAGGACCTGGGAAGGGATGGATTCATGAAAAACGGACGTGGAAATGGGTCTACAATAGTCGACGCACCTCTTACTCCCCGTTGTCCAGAAAGCCCTATTGGGCCCTGTGGACCAGGTGGGCCTTCAGGACATTGGACGCAATCCTTCGTGTCCGTCTCACCATCTAGCCCGTGTGTTCCTGGGAGCCCATCGAATCCGTCCTCTAAAAGCACAGTGCTTATGCATTGCTTGATCCAATTCTTCTTCGACACCTCACCTCCATCAGCACCGCCCTCTCCGGGTGGGCCAGTTTGACCTGAGGGACAGTTCGGATCTGGGACTAGCCGGCATTGACGATGTTGCCACTCCGTCACTGAACAATTACATGAGGCTTGCTATTGAACCGCCCTCTCTGGGTGGAGCTTGGATCGTGCCGAAAAACTATAGCTTTGAGGTGCTCCTATCAGCAAATGGATGGAATGACATAGAAAATGAAACTTATTGTTAGAAGGAACTATATAAATAATGTGAATGTTGAAGTTCAGTGAGTGACTGCAAAGACGCATTTTGCTCCACATTGTGTCGCACTTTGAATGAATATTTAACGTCCAGAGGAGGCTTCGGTGGCCTATCTACAACTATGTACTTGCAGTAGTTACCTGTTGAACAATTGACTCCAGGTACTTTCAAGATACGTCTAGAACAACACTAGTTGCATGAAGTACGTAAATTACATAAAACAAAAGTGGAATAAAAGGCCCTGTTGCAGAGGAGGTTACCGGAGCTTGGAATCGACGAGTTTTTTCAGCCTTTCAGGGAGCGGTAACGGTGTTTTGTACGAAAAGAAATGCTCGAAGTCCTCTATCACTTTCAACCAAGAATGCTGTATGCAACACCTCTGTTGATTCCTGATCCTTGGTTCAAATGACATGCGCAGGTCTTCGCGTTGGTGCACCAACCGGTGAGGTTCGGTGGTGCACATGAAATTCTGTGCTATAACCTTTTTAACGAAATTTTTTAATGGAAAATTTCCGCTAAATTTTTCGAAAATCGCTAACTTTTGTTAAAATGGTGCGATCGCTTGGCATTGTTCGAACTCAAGCTAAACATCAAAAGGACGGAGTATTTGACGACTGATGTGAATGAGCACAGATGTATTAAGATCAATGGCGCTGAGCTTTCACGAGTTTTATCTTTCAAGTATCTCGGATCAACAGTCACGTCCGATGGCAGCCTAAAGTTGGAGGTGGATGCACTTGTGAGTGCAGCCTGGTCCAAGTGCCGCGCTCGCTGACTGGGGTGCTCTGCGACAGGACAATACCTGAGTACCTCAAATCGAAGGTTTATAGAACAGTAGTCCGCCCATTAGCGACGTACGGTGCTGAGTGCTGGCCCGTGACGAAGGAAATTGAAAGCCGCCTCAGTGTAATGGAGACGAGAATGCTACGGTGGACGGCCGGAGTAAAGCGTTTGGACCGTGTTCGCAACGACACCATACGGCAGAGGTTCGGTGTCGCCCCGATAGCCGAGAAGCTGCGCGAAGCACGTCTACGATGGTACGGCCACGTCCTTCGCACTAACGACGACACCGTCCGTAAGACTGGCCTGAACCTTGAGGTCCCTGGAAAGCGGCCCAAGGGAGGCCCGAAGCAACGTTGGCTAGATGCGTTGCACTTGGACTTGAAGATGGTGTGCACCCTGATCAAGCATTTGATCGGGAGAATTGGCGTCACCACACCAGAAGAGCGGACCCCGCCACAAAGCGGGACAGACGCTAATGAAAATGATGATGATGATGATGTTAAAATTTGTTAAAAAGTACAGTTAGCTAGAAACCATTATTTCAATTGGAAAATCAAGGAAAACCTTATACGTTTCAATTTCAAGAGGTCAAAAGCTAAAGTTCAAGGAGTGGAGTGTAACACTGCAATGTAAAATAAACAATTAACGCCAACAAACACAGAAAGGTAAACAAGCTTTCAGCAGCAAATTATCCACAGATTGTGGAATAAGAATCAAGTATTGAAGTATGCAATTATCATTCAAGGTGATCACCGACAAGGCGTCTTAAAATGTGCGATCAGTCAGGTACCCGGATTTTCTCCTTTCCTAGTTCTTTTGTCTGGCTGTTCGACGAGCATATGCAATTTGGATGGGGACACAAGCCAATTAAGTACATAAGAAACTAATACAAATACAATTAAAAGCCTATCAGTGGAATGTGAAACGTTGTCGAACGCACGATTTTCGAGTGCCTAGTGCGTGGGATCAATCCATTTTTTGCAACGTCGGGACCGTCACATAACATCGTGTCGCACGGACCCACACTGCCGAGAAGGTGTGTCACGTCGTCAACGTGTTAACGTTTAGAAAAATAGCTTTTGTTATCAGCGTTTTTCTAAAATCGTTTAAAATACGTCCGGCTGCCGAAAACATTCTCTCCGTCTCGAATGCTCCAGGTGGCGGGCAAAAGAATTCCGGCCTACCAGGCTTAGGGGCCCGGGGAAGAAATTTCTAGCTTCAAAATGCATCAACGGATAAGGATAAAGGACGCTGTTACTCAATCCCTTTTGGGATGTGCAACGCTTTCTACTTCTACGGGATATCCTGGAGGCAACTTGAATGCGTATTCGACCGTACAATGAGTTGCGGTGGCCAGCCGATGAAGAAGGCAGCCGTGTAACCTTCCCAGACAAGTCTGGTACCAATTCACCGACCCCAGAGTGACATCAAAGGCTTAGTTGGTCTGGGCACGAAATTCCGAAAAGAGGGCCAGAAATCTGGCACAGGGTGTACGCGACAGCCGGTACCTAGCCGACTGCGCCACACGCGCCCCCAAATTGCATTATTTCCAAAAATTCAAAAGAAATTCACGAAAGCATAAAAATATTCTTGCTGATCTCAACAGTTTTTTTCAGAAGCATACTTAATCGGGAGGATGAGGTCTGCAACATTAGAGAATACCAAGGGTAAATGTGATGAACTCACTGAGAACAAGGTCCGTTAAAATCCCGTTCAATTTGTAAAAATTTCCGTTAAGTCGGTAAGCCAGATTTTAACGAAAAATGCCGTCAATTCATTAAATGCGATATATCGTTAACCGCTAATTGTGCACCCCTGGTGGGGTTTACCAAGTTCGCCGTGCATGGCTCGCTCCTCGGAACGACTCGTACGAAATTGGGAGGCGGACGCTGATTCGCAGCTGTGTCACGTCACTGTCGCGTTCGACGTCGTCCAATGTGGTGGGCAAGTTCTAATTCTATGGATCCCTTAGCCTCCACCTTACCTGGCGGCGGCGCCAAAAAATAAATAAAGAAATAAATCATTCTTCTTTAAATAGTGTAGCAGTAAACAACCGATGATTTGATGATCTATTAGGCAGTGATGAAACGTTTGCTGGACCAAGCGAGAGAATGAAGTGGTAGAATGCCCGCTCTTCGGGTTATATAATAAAAGTATCGCTTCGCTTCAACGAGCTACTAGGCCTGAACTACTTAGCTAAAGCTTCTTTGTCTTGGCGTGCTTAGCAGAGGAAGCCACAAGGAAACTATTTTCTTGCTATGCAAGAATCTTTAAAATCTTTGCTTTCGGAGTACAAACGATTTGAAGTGACCAAAAACGGCATGGCAAGGTTATTGTCTGCCATTTGGCAGGAACAACTTCTGACCCAAGAAATCGGAGAGTGGTGGCAGTGTTTCCGACTCACCGGTGCGTTCTCCTGGTGTTCCAATGAGTTCGGCGTCCGTGAAGATACGCCGACCTTGCTTGTTGAGGATCGTCTGACCATAAACCCGCTGCGGAGGTGCTGAAATGGATTTTGTTCGAGGAAAGGTGGCGTATTTGAAAGCAGTCAAGCTGCTCAAGATCAGTGTTAGAGGTGTGCGGAAGTGTCTCACGTTGCATGTTGATCGCTACGCGTCTGCCCCAGCGCTTTTTGTCCTCCAAGGCGTAGGGGAATATTCTCACTCTTCGACTTGACTTATGCTTGTGCTTTCTTGTCGAGTGCCGATGGTGAATTTGGCGGATTCGAAGATCTGTGCAGTGGTGCATTTGTGGGACATGTGCCAGTAAGGATTGAATGCAGAACAACAAAAGGCACACTTGTGCAGAAGAGTGAGTTAGGCTTTGTTTGGGCTACTTTTTAGTGAAAATGTGAGGAAACTCAAATAAAAATGCGGCTTGGCAGAGGAACAACGTGTGAGTGCAACAGTGAGCTGGCCGATTCATAACGCTACAGATTTTCGAAGGACTGCTACACTACGCAGATACACGGAATGTAGTAGAAACTGAAGAAGAACAAACGTTCTTACGTTTGGATTTGCGATGGATCCACGGCCGGTAGCTGTACACGAACGGGATCTCCCTTTTCTGAACGGCTCCGCTTTGCTCGAGCGTCATAATATCACTCCAGATGGCATCAGTGGAAGTCTGAAATGCGTCCATGAGACAACGCTGAATCATTCTGCGCCCACAGCTTCTCACGAGATGATTTTCCAGTATGGAAGCGTGAACACCTAGTGTGGAATAAACAGCCATTTGACACAGGTGCTCGTTTACTCCTAAAATCGACGACAGAGAGCTGAACTGGATAGATATCTCGAACGAATTACTCTACAACACACTCCGTAAGCTGCCACATGGGTTTCTACATCACCGGATAACATTCCCTATATATTCCTGAAAAAAGCGGCACTAGGGTTGGTCTCCCGTCTAGCGCTTCTTTTCAACAAATTTGTTCCTTACAATGAAGTCTCTCGAATCTATGGAAATCTAGCCTTCTTCACAAAAAAGGTCCCAAAATTTGTATCACCAATTATAGGTCCATCTGCCTTTCCACTTCAACTGGCAAGTGGTAATGGAGCATATCCTATGCAAAAAATAATGAGTTGCCTCAAAAACAATGACCTCATTTGTAAAAAGCAGCATGGCTTCCTAACGATAAGACAGAAATCAGGAACAACCGCTCTAATTTCGACAATGCCTCCTATACTGTCAAAGGAGGTAGATAAGGGTAACTTCGTTTCAATTTGCTATTTAGATGATGCTAAGGCACTGGGCTCAGTATCCATTCCATTACTGTATAAAAAGCTCCTGCATACGGAGTTAAATTTCCACTGAACTGCTGAGCTTTCTAAGATCTTTTCTTATAGAGCAGGGTTTTTCTTTGAGGCGGTACATAAACGAGGATCTTCAAAGATGGGCCAAATTTTGTGGCTAGCTCTTTGCAGAAAGGGGACTGTGTAGATGAATGGAAGACCGCTACCAAGTCTTCTTTTTGTTATTACAATATGGATAGCCGTTGTATCTGAATGTGCATTTTGCTTCTAAACAGCGGGACTTGATGCAGGAAAGATGATCTTATTATTTTGTATATTAATATTATATTGTTCTTACAAGAGAACATTAGGTATGAGGAGAGAAAAAAATTAGAAGATTGTATAGAACGACGAATCTTTGCAGCCAATGATTTGCAGCCTAGTTGCACACGATCAGATTCGTGTGCAACTAGGCTTGCGGAAGTACATAGTCTAGGCACCCGATTATTTCGATCCTTCTAGAGTGACCCATTTTTGGCAGATTTTGCGGAAAGAAGCGTTGGCTAGATATCGAGCGTGCGGGACGCCCTCCAGCTTCAATAACATGCCAGTCGGTCGTTTCAAATGAAACCCCACTAGTCTTCAACATGAAGACTCGGAACCACGGTAAGTACTAAATATGTACTGCACCAGTTGTTCTAGGGCGCAAGACAATTGACAAGTGCGTCTTAACAAGATCGCCAAATTTCCCGCTTAGTAAACCATCACTTTGAACAACGGGTAAGGTTGCTTGAAAGGGCGCATGAGTGTTTAAGGCCGAAGTAGTACTCTAAGATGAACCTAGAAATTGGGTTTCCTCGTTATTTCTTTGCAGAGATAAGAGCCTCTGAGCGTCTCCACAATTTTGTGCAACATGATGCTCCAAAGCATGGCGTTGCTCGTAATTCTCTACTACACGCAAACTTTCAGGGTTGATCAAGGCAAGAAAAATCTTTCTTAATCGAGAGTGGCTACCCAAGCTCTAGGCCCAAGTATTAAAGTATCGTTTTAAAGTTAAACAGACAATATCAGGATGAAAAAGTCAAAATAAATGTTTAAAGGGTTGGGAAAACGCTGTGTGTGCATTCTTAGACTGGAAAACGTTATGTGTGTAACACTGTCAATCAAGCAAATATCGTGAAGCGTTCTACGGGAGCGCGGCGCTATCATAACAACAAATTTAGGCCATAGAAGTCAGCCATATTCAGGGTCAAGAATTTTATGAACTTTCAAACAGTTATAAAAGTTTTGCTATACCCAGTAGGTGGGATGTTTTTCATGATCATCGACCTGTAGAATTCTATTTCAACTCCTGCTTTTTCGGCGCTTGGACGCTTAGCAATGCCTACCATGTGTGGATCGTGCACGGTGTGAAAATTTTACGACAGCGTCTTTAAAAATAATTCTGTCCTGAGAAAACGAGAAAAGTAGAACCCACCCGAAACTCCTTCATGTCGCCCATGATGTCGAGCTTGAGGTTTTCGAGATTTGCCTGAAGAAGCGGTACGGCTATCACCATCACCAGAAGGGCGAACGTGCTCGTGGCGAGCGCGAAGATGAAGTAACGTTCAGTTGACACGACGCCCATGCTGAAATGGAGCTGTCATAGTGGCTGGTTTTCGGTTGATAAAAGTGCGACAGAACCAGCGATATTACGTACTGGACATGACGCGACGAAAGAAAGAGTCTAGTTCTCATAAACTTCCCCTTTTCGAATGAACATCCAGACCGGTAAGCATATTCACTTCTTGAGTTGAAAACGCGGTATTGCTCTTACACGAGATCTGTATAGTGATATTTCCTCCACCACTGAGAACAAATCTTACTCGGTGGATTTGGCCCGTCAGATTGCTCGCTCCAACGGATACCTTCTAGTACCCGAAATCGGCCCTTCTACTGGGAGACAGCTTGTGGCTAATGCCTAAATCGACGACAAAACTCTGTTTTGCCTTCCCTACATCTGGTATGCTTTAAGTACAGCGGTGCGAGCAGCCTTGCGTAGGTATGACCTGGGCCGTCTGGTTAGAGTGGTGGAAATTCCACCACCTAACTTGAAACAGCAGCTGGTGCGCAATCGCCAATACGACCGCCTACGCCAAACTGTTCAGTTTGTCCATCTGGGCGAGCAGGAGACTGCATGACCTCCTGCCTAATCTGTCTCCTCGCATGTGAGGTCTGCGGGGCCGAGTACATAGGCAACCCCTGTGTCTGAAAGTTAAAGGAAATCTAGATGGACTGAGGAGGTTGGATATGGCGACCCCACTTGGTACGCACAAGATGGAGGGTCATCCCGGAGAAGAGTTTACGATTTCGATAAAGATACTGGCACGTGAACCCAAGACTTCAGCACGCAAGACGTTAGAGGCAGTTTGGATTACTGCGAAAAGTCCAAAAATGAATCGAAAGGATGAGTGCCTTGCCATCACTGGTAAGCTCTCAGCTTTTCTTGACCTCTGTAGACTTTGATCGCTACGTCTTCAAGTCAGTAGGGCCTCTCGCCGTTTTATCAGACTACCCACTGCACGTTGCCCGAGGAGGTGGCCTACCATCAGGTCCTTTCCATCTCATTAGGTGAGCATTTCCTGCGTCTACGTGTTCCACTGCACTTGGCAATGGTTGGCCGCCCTTTGTCTTGTATTGTAGCCTGAAAAGGCAATTGGGACCTGTTGGATCACTTTGGTCTTTGACTTTTCCAGGCTCTGAGAAGGCGAATAGCCGAAACGTTAGCCGAATAAACGATTGCCGTCTTGGCTTTGGCTACAGTCAAAACAGCCACAACAAGATCTGTATAGTATTATTTATTTTGAAAGCTCTATTCAAAGAGAAGCTACTCACATGACAAAGTAAACGATCAGGTGACAAGACAATGATTACGCAGCATCTCGTTTTAAATTGGACGCTTTTCAATTTAAAATTGAGCTACTTTGAAGATAAAATTGGTATTTCGCAAAACAGAGCAGACGTATCTGAAGTTTGAATAGACATTGCTCGATGAAGTTAGTTTTTTAAAGAAAACATTGTTAGAATTTCACCTTTGCAGTGACTAGCCTGTCATGATGTAGATCGGTGAACTTGTTGGAGTATTTTATGGAGAGACTGCGCCGCGCTTTGCTCTATCTAAATCGCATTGCCTATTGACAAAGTAATTGCTATTTGCATGTGTATCAATTTCGGAGAAGCAGAAGCAAGTACAACAAGAGATACACCACATCTCCACTATATAACCTCAGGCAAACATCACTATCTATTAAATAAATACTGCACATTTAGGACAAGTGCACGGCACAATCTCTTCTTTATACAAGCAAGGGACAAAAATTGTATGCTCATCCTAAAAGTACACATATTCCTGCTTAACAGATTTGTCAAAGAGTTGTTCCATAGAAAATTTCTCAAAACTAAGGTTATTTTGCCTTTTTGAATTTGAGTGTCTATTTTGAAGTTAGATGCTTTAACTGCTGCTCAAAAAGTGTCAGTTTAAAAGAAAATTGTAAAACCCCTAATACAAGTCAGGATCGATTAGCAGAGGTTTTGGTCAAGTTTTTTTTCAAACGATCCGCCTTTTAATGAGCTTTTGAAATTTTGCTTTTATTTAATGAGCTCTACATAAGATGGTAGACGGTTATGTTGGCTAAGGTTTCAGCAAGATCATCTTCTTAAGAACTTGACCGTAGAACACTGCAGTTTATTCCACGCGTATACAAGGCTGGGTTCACAGACCTGTCTGCTCGCCAGCATGAATAACACCTTTTCTATGGACGTTTTTCTAACCATTAACTAAGCCAAGACTTCATTTGCTTCAGAAAATCACGTCTCTAGCATCCAACTCTGTTTTCGCTTTGGCTACCTACTTGAATTCTCAGATGTGACACAACTCAGGCTGGGCAAAAATCCGATCTGTTCCGAAATTTTATCTAACGGTAAGGTGCACGAGAGACTGGCGCCGTCTTCTGACTTCTTACACGCACTTGTTAGCACGTAAAAAGTTCCAGTTGTTGTTGCCATATTTAAGGAAATCTTCTCCTAAGTCGGGGTCCATTGAGCTCTCTTTTATTCGTCAAGTTATTTCCTTTTTTTTCAAGAAGGCAAGAGCTCATTCACCCGAGGAAATCACCGTAAGCGTTTGCTACCAAAAACCAGAACTAGGTTTCGGCACCACTTTCTCTAAATTGGGGCTGGTTCTGAAGCTATCAAGCTGAGTAAAAAGGTTTGTGCACCGGTTGATTTCAATTGTTTCATTGAAGATGCTGGATTGTCATCTGAAACCCAATTGATCACAGTTGTTCCTAATTAAAAGGATTGAACTTATTGGAAGGATCCTATAAGATTACTCTCATGAGGTAAAATGTTGTCCTTCGCGGCTCGTATTGTTGATCTATTATGAATTCTGCATGACATGTTCGTATAATAAATTAGAATTGGAATTCAAAGAACACCAAACTTATAATTGTATGGTTGTCCTCTACTTTGTCAGATTGAATGAAATGCAGCAGCCATGTTATAGGTCACGTTATGGTCGACGTTGCAGAACCTCGCGGAAGGCGGTGGCCGTCATATCTCGTCAATGATTCAGTTTCGCCAGTCGTTAAGGATGATGTGCAATTGACAACGAGAAGTGACCGAAGGCTTGAATTTAGATAAATGATGGAGCTCAAAAAAAAGTAACGAAAGTGGCAGGCCTTCGCAGCTTCATAAAGGCCTTGTTGTTGCAGAATAGGAGGTGCAGAACAATGGCCATGATGAGGATGTGGCAAGCAACTGGGTCATCCATTCTTAAATGCTCCCACAGAAGACAAAAATCGCAAGACCGATGACATCTTCCGCGCACAAAAGTGTTCTCGTAGATTTAATCTAATGTCAGTTAATGCACCGTTTCTAGTAATGAATCTAGTCCAGATTCAGTCGAATTATTAAGCGGAAGACACCGGGGAAGACAGCAGACATGGACTTTTCTCAGGCTGGCTCTTTAGAGTCGATGGACCTAAACGGGGCTCGACCGCAGATGTATTATAACAGTGATTTCAACCTTAGTAAAAATACAACAAAGGCGTGAGAATAAAAAAATGAAGGTTAGCGTTTAGCCATTTTAGCGGAGGTGCCATGCACTACTTAATGCTCCACTGAATTACAAAATACGAAGCTACGTGGATGTTCTTGAGGAGAGTTGTTAGTGTAAGATTGTGATGATTTGAGGCGTTATTCGGTGGACAATTTAGTGTCTCATCCATGTAAAGATGATTTTTGCCAGCTTATGTGTTAGGGGTGGGACCGATTCGAAATTTGCGTCATCTGTAACACCTTCTACCTACTACGCACTATACATTGGATACAAATGGAATAACCCGAAAATTTGAGGACCGCAAAATTCTCCGTGTCCGAATCATTCACATATCCGGGGTCCGCAAAAATAGCGCTATCCTAATCATCCAATTATCCGAAGATTTCTTAATCAGATCCAATGTATATTACCCATCCGGCTTCTACTATCGCTCCTTATCCACTCAAAGAAAGTTGTGAAGTGTTAGATAAACACATCGTTTTTACTAACTGCAAAGGAATCAAAGCTATCTACGAGTAAATAGTGTAGAGAGATTTCGAAGCCCAACAGTTATGTTTGAAGCACACAAATGGTAAGAGAAATTAGTCCAGATGAAGTAAAATGGATTCGGAAGGAATTAGACAGCACATCGTCTATTATATCGGAGAATAAAGTGAGTTAGAGTGAAATCTCGTCGCGTTTATATAATGCAGGTTATCCAAGGTGTGATCGTCTTCAGCGAAAACAGCAGATGCAATCGTCTGCGGCACCAGGGAATGTCGGAAACGGTCGTCCGCCTATGGACGGTGATGTAATCGGCAGATCACATACTCCATAATAGAAGTGTTTCTATTGAATACTTCCGTAGCACTGCAAGAGCACATATTCACGATTCAGAAGAAGTTCATGGAAACGTGCAAATGTTTTAAACATCTCAGACTGATACGGATGCAATCATTCTCACCAATCATGGCTTCAACACAATTTACTTCCACACACGTTTGTCTCATCAAACATCATCTTCATCACGATGTTTTGTTGCGATCAAAGCTGCGACAGCTTACTACCTCGATACCAGCCACCTGAGGCTGATTTGAATTGGTTCTGTCAAGACCATCAGCTTAACTGGTCCCATGCTGATATCAGCGGCCAGCTCACCCCGGATACGGGTGGGTGCTGATCGATCCCACGAGGTGTGGATGTTGCGTTCGATCAAACGGCGCCGGTGGTGTAAAGGCGTACATTCTCGCCCGGTCAGAGGGAGGTGCGGGTTCGAGTCCCGCCTGGCGCTAGAAGTTTTGATCGCAACAAAACATCGTCGTGACAGCTTACTACCTCGATACCAGCCACCTGAGGCTTAATGAAACTGATTTGAATCATCTTCATCGCCTTCTTCATCGATCTGAAGAAGGCATTCGACTCTGTCGAGACCGAAGCGGTCCTCGAAGCCTTGCTCACTCAGGGCGTTCCCTCGAAGCCTTGCTCACTCAGGGCGTTCCTACTCAGTACATCAGAGTCCTTCGAGAGCTACAGTGGATTCACGACCAAGATCTCTCCATTCTACAACGACGTCGTCATCGACGTAAGGAGAGGGGTTCGGCAGGATGATACCATATCCTCGAAGCTCTTCAGCGCCACCCTCGGAAACGTCATGCGCGAACTAGAATGGGAAGACATGGGAGTGAAGGTCGACGGCCGGCAACTGCACCATCTTCGCTTCGCTGACGACATCGTGCTCATAACACCGAGCATCAGTCAGGCGGAACGAATGCTGGCCGACTTCGATCGTGTTTGTGGAAGCGTTTGACTGCAGCTGAATCTTACGAAGACGATGTTCATGAAGAACGGATGGGTTTCTGATGCCCCATTCTCGCTCAACGGAACGAACATCTCCGAATGCTCCAGCTATGTGTATCTGGGTCGCGAAGTCAACATGGCCAACGACCTAGCACCAGAGCTGAGCAGGAGGAAACGAGCGGCTTGGGGAGCTTTCAAGAGCGTTGAAGAAGTCGCGAAGAAGACGAAGAACGTCCGACTCCGTGCCCACCTATTCGACTCCACTGTTCTTCCTGCCCTAACATACGCCTCAGGACCTGGGCTATACGAAAGCAGAATGAACACGCGATCAGCTTCGCCCAGCGTGGAATCGAAAGGGTGATGCTCGGAGTGACACGACTCACGCAAGTGAGAGAAGGCCTCCGGAGTTCCGAGCTCGTCAACATTCGAAGATCAGAGACGCTGTCACATGGGCAAAGTCGCCAAAAATTAGGTAGGCCGGCAACGTAATGCACTTCGCAAACACCCGTAGGACAATGGCCGTCACCGAATAGTGTTTGTGGGATGTCAAAAGAGCACTGGGACGCCCACCAGCGCGTTGGTCGGACTTCTTCGTGAAAGCCATGAGCGAACGATATGACGCTCTGTCGCCGAGGAGGATTCATTCCTTGGAGCACTCTGGCTCGCTACAAGGACGAATGAAGACGCTGCTGACGCCCTTTAAAGCAATTCGATGATCAGAGTTCGTTCGACGATAGGTGACACTAGTGATACAGGTGAGGCCTCAACAGATATCTTCTGCAGCGCTGACTTCGGTCAAAAATCGTAAACGAAGATATTCACGCTTCTATGTAAATTAACAGCATGCTTGACATAACTGGCATTTGGAGAGCAGTATTACTCGTATCGTGGTTGTTACCGCTCGAAAAGTGAAAGATAAAAAACAATCGGAACCCTCTAGGTACGGACAATACATGGCAAAGATTGATAAAGAAGCCTCCGGCTTGCTACGTTGAATGATGCTTCTCTATACTTTCGTGAACAAAAGGCCTCGCAATTCGCAACAGACCATCCATTCTCACCAACATTTTCAATGATCTATCTGCTCCTTTCCGCTACTCTTCTACATCTCTCTATAATCCATTCGTACACTATTTCAGTGATGGCAACGGTACAGCATCGGAACATCAAGATCGTCATCATCCTCATCTCAGCATCCTCACCATAATCGTTTCCTGGGGCTGGATTCATCAACGACTTATAGCAATAACGGAGAAAATACAGCCAAAATTCCAGATAGCGCGGCTTATCAACAAGCGATATGGTGAATGTTTCACCGTGTCGCTTGATAAGCCGCGCTATCAGGGAATTCGGCATTATACATAGTAGTATTTTCACCGTTAGATTTCTATAAGTCGTTGATGAATCTGGCCCTTACATGCCAAATTCATTGCACTCCATAATTGTTATCGACAGCCTTTACTCTGAAGGATGAAATGATGTTTGGGGGAACGGTGTTGTGAATATTTCCGACTTTTCCAGCTCCAAAAGCGGCAAAATTGCCGGAACGTCAGCCGGAATAAGGCCGTTAACAATCTTGGTCAACATCTTATCAATCTTCTTAACAAAAGGAGTGGTTCACACAATCTGGGAGGGTTATGATAGGGCTTCAGTAAACCCCTTTCCTGGAGAGAACAACACCATAATAGCGATTTCGCCACAAGGGTTGCTTCAGAGCGGTTTGACACGCATCATGTTTTCGGAGATATCTTTTGAGATGGCATCTACCGTAATTAATTTTAATAAGGTAATTAATTTAATTTTTCATTAGAAAAATAATGACCCGTAAATTTTAAAAACGTTCAGAAATTTTATTGAGTTATGAGCAAAACTGAAGTCTCAAAAAGATAGGCAATACATGTTCACATGGTTTGAAGTTGTTTCCATGATCCATCCTTGAACGTTCACTTTTAATTTCCTACTGCGTTCATCAGGAGAATTGCATTTTCCACTAACCATAAGTCATCACTGTGGCGAGCATCCGCCATCAACTCCATGGCTTATCAAACTGCCATTGAAAGGCACACCTTGTCGTGGAAACATGACGTGCAGATCTAGTAGGCAGTGAGTGGCACTTCGGAGATGTGGGAAAGCGCAGGATTTTCTCAAGAATTCCAGCACCAGCTCAAGTGACTGCATCACCGTTGTGAGTGACCTTTTGTCTTTGTGACTCGTTGTGAGCTGAGAAGCGACTACAGCTAAGTGTGCTGACTGGGATTCTGTTAAGGCCGTATGACTGTGCTTCAAAAGGGCTTTTTTGGCTTTTGAGAAGGGCGTTTCTTCTATATGATTAAAAGTATCCGTTTTGCGTCATTTGCCAAAAAAAACGTCTCAAAAATTGACCGCTCTTCAATCAGAAAGGCTGTTACTTTCAGAACCTGCCCTTTGAAGAATAAAATCCACCACAAATCCAAACACATAAAATCCACTTTTATTTTCTGAAAACTTTTCAGAAGCTCTACAAAATCTCCGAATAATGGGAGCTTACATGCTTGCATGTGGCTGTGTTCTCTGATTTTGTCGATCGCATGCGGAGGACAGACTTTTCCCGGAAATAATTCTCTACCTTCTGAAGGGAACAACGACGGAAAGTGAAGTTGTGCTCTACAAAAAATTGAGTTCTGTGTATCATACAGCAAAAAACAAGGTTCTCCGCTGCTCCCTATAATTAGGGAGATTGCCTTCAAATGTCTCATTTTTCATTGGAAGAAAATTATTTTCTATCTGAAGCAGACCACCTATACAGTTAAAATTTTGCTACAAGAACTTTCAAGTCTGGTCAATGCTCAGTAAAAATCATAATTCTGTGAAACGAGCAGGTTGGATCGACCTCTGGTCGATCTTGCACAGACGCCGTTAGAGCGACAAAATTGGGATCTTAACTCGGTAAGTTTTTTTTTTAAATTTCGAAAAAGCTCATGGTTTCTTAGAAAGTAGGAGACAAAAGCTTTCTTACTATGCGAAAAACAGTTTTCAGAAAAGAGGATTTCATGCGGGGCGGTAGGGTTAGATTTTTGACTGAAAAATTTGAGAAATGCGGGCAGAGGGTAGAAATTCCAGCATTACCTGGAATTCCAAAGAGTGTGGAGACGGGTGAATAGTGGGGTAAATTTATATCATTCACCGAATTATATCATACATGGATAACAAAATTGCCCTCTGTCCACTATCCTCTGCTTGAAAACTTATCCATTACCCTTAGCCCATTACCTTACCAAATGAATCAGGCCTCAGGACTCAGGACGCCCACTAACGCGGTGGTCCGACGTCTTCGTGAAAACGCCGAGCGAGCGATACAACGCTCTTCGTGTCCATCGAGCTACGAAGATCCATTGAAGTACTCTGGCACGCCACAGGGATGAATAAGGACGCTGCTGGCACGACACAGCTGATGCAGATAGAGAGATCCTCATCTCAATGTCAGCGGTTTTCCTCACACAGCTTTTTTCCAATTTCTGGAATTGGTTGCCGGTGACATTATGTCGTCTCGGGAACAACTCGTATGATAGCGTTACTCGCCCCAATTTGGCTCGCTCGGACGGTCTCCTCGTAGAGGATGCCACATGGCACGATGCGTGTTTGAGTGTTTGAGTTTGTTTGAGTCTCTTTGAGTAGTGAGAGGACGCTACTCTCATCTCCAGCCATCAGCTCTCCAAGATACTGCTTTCGCCGCGGGATTAGACTGACAAATGGACACTCTCTTAAACTGCGTGAGATAGGAGACACGGAGACCCATCAAGTCAGCAGGTCTCTATTGCATAGGGTCTGGAGGCAACTAGTAGTTGTTCACTGTGTGCAACCGAGTCTCGTCGCAAGACTCGCGGAGTCTTGCACTGTGTGGAGGCGTTCCGGCCGAGGCTCGTCTTTAAAGTACGTGCCTCCACCTCTGAAGCGAGCGAACCAGCGGTTGACAGTGCCGGTGGAAGTGGTGCTCTCCCCCAGTGCGCTGCTGATGCTTCGAACGGTTGCCGTCGCCATTCATAAAAGACGATGGCTCGAAGGTAGACCTCTGAAATTCTCATCGTTGTGAAGTTATGGGAGGCAACGTGGCTATATGTAAACATTACGGAGAAGTTTCGAGAAATGATACACAAGTGCCAGTGTTAGACCGGTCAGAAACAGTATGCTCTGAACCCTTCACAAAGTCGGCTCAGGCTTTCTGACCAACTTATAATAATAATTGGACCACCAGAAAAACAATGACTCGCAAAGTTTTAAAAATGTCTGGGAATCCAATAAAAGAGCCGAATTCGAAAAAGCTAACCAATCAAAATGCACACGCTCTGAAATTGCTCTACCTTGAAATATCACTTTTTATTTTTTCCCTCGGCACAAGAATTGCATTTTACACCATGCTCTCACTGTTGCATCCGCCATCAACTCCATGGCTTATCGAACTGCCATTGAAAGGCGCACCTTGTCGTGTGAGCATGACGTGCAGTTGTAGTAGGCGGTGGCACTTCGGAGCGTGGGGAAAGTTCAGGATTTGCTCGAGAATTCCAGCAGCAGCTCAAGTGACTGCATCATCGTTGGAAGTGACCTTTTGTCTCAGTGACTCGTTGTGAGCTGAGAAGCGACTACAGCTACGTGGGCTGATTCTGATTCTGTTAAAGCCGAATGACTGTGCAAAGTTCACTAGGTTTCACTGAGACTGTGGAGATGTCAAAATTTTCAACGGTCATGGCTTGGGAGACTGCTAAAATAGAATAGAGGAGAAATTAAAGACGTCCTTTTTAGAACATCCAGTGGACGTGATTTGTAGAGCTTACCCAGCTTATTTTGAACCTCCCGCACCTTTTGGTTTGCTTTTGATCTGCTAGGTGTTCCCCCAGTTGTAGAAAAAAGTGCTCAGGTGGAAAGTAATAGACGAGCAGTTTCTTCAGCCTAGCCAAGACTGTTACAAGACTTTATTGCGGTTTACGCTTCAGCGTTGTCGCCTTCCTCAGAGCCAACAAACAAATAAGTAACAGTAGCAATCTTGACTACACCGAGGAAACTGCTTGTCTGTTACATCGTCAAAGATGTCAAGATTCATCGAGAGTCGGACACGGATTGAAAAATGTTTAGTTTGAGCTGGAACGTCACAGATTTGAGAAGCGAGCAGGTTTCTTTCAAAAGCTGGAAAAATCCTATAATCTGTTACATATTTCTGATTTGGTGAAGAGTAATACCATTTAGCCATGCTAACTGAGGTGCAGCAGAAAAATTAGAAAAGATAGGAGTGCATCCACCACTTCTGGTTGTTTCCTATTGCCTCGCAGTTAGGCAGTGTAGGCCTTCAGCACACTATATCACGATCATCTTCATATAAAATTTTAGTCAGTAGCATTAACTGGAGCGTGTAGCGCAGTCGGAGGAGCCGCGTCTTTCATTTTCAGTGGACTGATACCAGACTTGTCTGGAAAGGCGATTACACTAATTTGTTCATTGGTAGGCCACATCGGGTCATTGAATGCCAAATACGCATCCAAATAGTCTTCACGGTATTCCGTAGACGTAGAAAGTGACGCATCAAATCCAATATCTCAAAGAGAGAATAATTAACGCCGTATTTTGTCCTTTATCCTTTATGGCAGTTACCAGTGTTAGCTTCAATCTGCTGCTGAAGAGATAATAACCTAGTCAGCTTGCACTGCTTTCATAAATAGATCAGAAGTGGCAGCACCTCTTGGTAGGGCAGTCTCTCACGCCTTCGACTCTGTTCTCACACCTGCGACGCTGATTCCAAGTGATAGCTCGCAAATAGCAGAAGTGACCATGCATGCGTTTGCAGCTTTCTGATGTGTTTCGTCATATACCACCACGTTTTCGCTGCGAAGTGTTTCACCTTTTTTACTATAGCCGTGGTAGTAAGCCTTTCACATAATTTGATGTTACTTTACTCACAAACAGAGAAGTCGTATTAATTAATTGAACTGATATATGTAAATAAAGCTGATCGAATCTGAATTCCTTTACAGTCTGTTCAGGTACTAGGTAGCACTGCTTACAAGCTACATATCAGCATAGACTATTCTAACCTTGTATGTCGTGAAGTGGTCCAATTCAAAAGTTTGATTGGTGAACATTTTCTGGATACTTTCGACTATCACGTATTCATGTGGACTGGTGCTTCTTGTTTAGCCGTCGAGCAAGTTAGTATCGGCTTTATTGAGGCTAAGGTTTAGGGGTCTTCGCCTTCTTCGGAGCCTGGAAAACTCGAAATCATTTCAAGACACTGCTGCCTCAAACACCATTTTACCTTAGAGGTTACCTTTCTTAAGACAACGAGATAGGAGTTACGAGCTCGAGGTTGCAAAGGACGAGTAACCTTACAGGTGTTCGACGAATAGGACCAGCAATCACCAGAACTATTAGGTTGTCCGGAAAGTTCTCAGCGTTTTAAGCGCTTCACTTTGAACTACCGTAACTTTCTCAAATCTCAGCGGATTTAGTCGAAATAAATGCCGTTCGAATCAGCACACTTTCGGCAATGTGGACTTGCGAGAGCCGTGGGCTTACGAAAGCTGTTTTGGCTTACCCTGATGGGTGAAGGTTTTACCAGCGGGAAAATTCAGAAAGTGTTTGAAACGGTGATAGTCGGTTGGTGAGAGGTCTGGAGAGTATGGCGGGTGAGGCAGAACTTCAACCATTAGTTCGTTCACGTTCCGAATGGTGATTTGAGAACCGACGGGCTTTATCGTGCAGAAGAATCGTTGGCCAATGCTGGCTGAAGTTGACGCAATTTTCGGTGAATTTCGTCGATTTCCTTACAGTAGGACTCTGCTGTGATCGTTTGGCCTGGTGTCAAAAAGCTGTAATGGACAACACCTCCCGCCTACCGACACACAGTGGCCATTACCTTTTTTGGTGGAGGTTCACCTTTGGAAAATGTCTAAGGGGTTCGTCGACGTCCAACACTGTCCGGAACGTTTCCTGTTATCACACAGAATCCATTTTTCATCACAAGGGATAACTCGGTCTAAAAACGGGTCAGTTTTGCTGCGTGAAAGTAGAGAAGAACAAATCTCGAAACGTGACACTTTGCCGCTCACTCAACTCATGGGGCACCCACTTTTTGAGCTTTTTCACCTTTCCAAGGCGTTTGAAAGCCTCCTCAACAGCAGCTCCACATACTTCAGTCTCTTCCGCGAACTGCTTGGGATGGTTCAGCTTCCACCGATTCCTTCCACTCGTCGTCCAGGGTTGCTCTAGGTCGACGGCTACGGAGGTCACCTTCGAGGCTAAAGTTTCCGGTCCGAAATTTGCTGAACCACTGTCGCACAGTGCTTTCTCTAACACTATTAGGCCCCCACACTCGATTGATTTGCCGAGTCGTCTCGGCTGCGGGTTGTCCCAATGTGATGTGAAGTTGAAATAAAATACCGATCAGAATTGGTCCTTCGACATACTTCAATAGCCTCTTCAAGAAAAAAAATGAAACAACGGTGAAACATAAACTATTAAGTCAGATAGAGCTAGAAATTATGTAAAGAAAGTAGCACTAATGCGCAAGTTGAACTTTCACTAAATAATAGACGAATGATCATAACGTGCTGACTCCTAGGGCAAATAGTAACACAAAGCGCCGAAAACTTTTCGAGCAACCTAATACATAGAGACAAGGGTAGACGCCTATGGGCCAGAGTCAATGAGCACTTGAATGGCCTTAAGAAAGGCAAAGTGCTGACTCCTTAGACAAACCCAGAGTTCGTTGCCATAAGGGAGCGTTGTCACACGTGTTCGTGTCGATCCGAGAAAGCTATACTTTGTGGCACGAAAGACACTGGAGGCTCATTGAATCACGGCTAGGAACCACCAGGCGAACCGGACGTTGTGGTGTCTGGTGAAGTCCACAGCGAGCCAAGAACCGGCATCCTCCATTGGGCTCTATATATTAGGGGGGCCAAAAGTAATGAGACACCCCATGCCGTGTCCATATATCTCGTGGCTGGAATCTGGTTTCGTGCTTATCGTATTTGTATGTTTGTATGCTACTTACTGAAGGCCACCTGAGAAGTTACCACTTCCGCCCTTTCCAGAAGCATGCCGAAACCCCAGTCTGTCTCATGCCGAAACCCCGGTCTGACGAGTCGACCTGTGTCGCGCAAATCTCGCCCAATTCCCAACCCCGAGCAGCCTGGGCTCAATATTCACGCAAGATGAGAAGTACGTCTTCTACCTTAACCCTGCCAAGCAGCGAGTCTAGGTGAGGCCTGATGACCTGTTACCGACCTTCGTTCGGCGAGATGCTCACGGCGAGAAGCACCTTTGGAGCTTTTGGATCTGCGCCCATGGATCGGTTTACCGGAAGCTGTTTACCAAACGCACGACGATGGACTCCAAGGCCATGGTGAACGAAATAGAAGAGATGGGCCGGCGACTCGCTCTTATTCATTCGCAGCGCTTCAAGAAGGTTCTCCTCTTCGAAACGCCGCACCCCATCGGGAACAAGTAACCACGGATAAGCTTGGCCAACTGGGCTATGTTCACATGCCTCACCCACCGTGTTCGCCGAGCATCTCTCCATGCAACTACCACTACTTCTTGAGCCTACAAGACTTCCTGGTCGGAAGGGACACAAGAATCCAAGCAGTACTTGACAACCATATCAAGCTGTTGATCAACACCAGGCCCAAGCAGTTCTGGAAGGATGGGATCAGGAAGTTGGCTGAGCGGTGGCAGGAAGGTCACTGCCCTTAATGGCAAATACATTCCTCAGCATCGTTGAGTTCTAATTGAGTTATAAAGAGATAAAGATTTTTTTCAAACTGTCTCATTACTTTTGCCCCCCCCCCCTAATATACATATTGACCTCTTTGCTCCGACCACCAAGATACTAGAGGCGGTCTTTCCGAGTTGTTGAAACTTATTCACTCAACTACGGGTGATTGACGGTGCACTTTGGTAACCTCTTTTTAAGGTTAGTCTTCCTTTGCAACTTTAGCTCGGAACTTGTGCCTAGCCTCCTCCAGAGGTCTGGTAAGATGGAATGGTGTTTGGGAAGTAGTATCATAAATTTTAAAGTATCGTAAACTATCATAAATTAGACTTTTCATTCTTTGAAGAAGGCGAAGACGTTGAAACGTTAGCCTCAATAAAGTCGCTATCAGTACGAATACCCAAGTGATGTAGCTGACGAACCAAGATTAGTACAGATCCTTTATTCCGGCTAACGTTTCGGCGTAACCGCCTTCTTCAGAGCCTGGAAGAGTCAAGTTGAGTTTGAAAAACCATCCGCCCAAGAGCCATTTTAGACCACAGCGGTGAATCAGAGGTTGGTAGGAGAGGGAGACGAAACACGAGGAGGTAACACAAACAGTCCAGTGCAGATGGGCGAACGGTACCCCTTTTAAGGCGACGCATGTGGAGATGTGGTCACCTTCGGTTCACCCTCCTAGTGAGCCTCTGACAGACTGTCCTCCGGTTCGAGACCGCGAAGCTCAACGTACGGAGCCAGTTCCTGTATCACTGCTACGCGTTCCTCCTTCCTGTTGATCCGTGGGGTTCCTAGCGGCAATCCACAGCGCTTCTAGTGTTTTGCGCGCCGAGATCTCGAACTCGCGTTCCAATATCGTCACCGCCACGTCAATGCCCGCGCCATTGTGACATCGTAGCCTGTGCTCACCCAACGGAACGGAGATATCGCACCTACGAAACATGCCCAAATGCTTTTCGCTCCCTAAGGGGTCTACCCTTCTCGCCAATGTACTCGCCGTTGCAACCCGTGCATTTTATAAGGTATACCACACCTGAGACCATGCAGTCACCCTCCTTACCGAATGGGCAGATAATACGCTGGCGAGTCTTACAGCAGGAATCGTATAGTCGATTCCAAACGAGACGTGCCTCGAGATTGGCCGGCGGAACCTCGATCATGCGGGCCATGCTATCAAGACCAGCTTTGCGAATGCAGTTTCGCACCTCGGTACTGAAATCATCCGAGACAAAAGGCACCTTAGGCGCTCTGATGACTCGCTGCCATTGCCGGTGTTCGATGACCTTTATCCAGGCTCTGCTCGGAATACCCGTTGGACACCGGGATTCGAGATGCCATTTGCAATGACACTGACTTGATATCGCTGTCTGAGGACACCGCCGCCGCCGTTCGGAACATGTTCTTAATCGTGGCCCTCTTAGTTTGAGATGGATGAGCAGATCTGAAGTGCACGATGATGTTCTTACTACTGGTATTACGATACCATTTAGTATATAATGTGCCCCGCGTGCATCTGACTTGGACGTTGAGGAACGGCAACCAGTTATCAGTGGGTTTTTCCCTTGTGAGCTTAATGCGCTCTGCTGGTTGAGCAATTCGAAACACATGTCCATTTCGTTCTGGGTCGCACATACAATGAAACAGTCATCAATGTAGCGACAGTACAGTAGAGGTCTGCACTCCATGACGGGTTCCTCTATTTTAGACATGAAAGCGATAGCCAATACCGGAGCCAGACGCTGGCCCATGGCCAGTCCTCTAACCTGCTTATAGTCCTTGTTGGACCATCTAAAAACCATGCATTCCAGGCACCAACTTATGAGTGTCATAATTCGTGATATAGAAAGTCCATAAAGAATGAGCTGGTCCTGATGTGCCGTTAGAATTTCATACACCGCCTGCATTGCGCTACTTTTAGGGACGTTCGTGTACAGCGATGTTACATCGAACGACTCCGTAACGCAGCCTTCTCCCAATGACACTCCCCTAAGCCTTCCCAGGAAAGCAGCGGTATTGGGAAGATGGAGCGGCAGAAACTTGGGGACCTGTTTTAGGAGAAGATTTAGTAACCACGAAACGCGATCTCCCAAAGCCGCTGACAATAGGTCTGACCTTAAACTCCGCGGGTTATTGATGGCATCTCCCGTGGGCAACTTGTGGCTCTTGATGAGCACGTATAGCACCGGACAGACCGGGTTAACGCACTTGAGCGTTCTAATAAGCTTATCATCGAATCCGGCTTCTCTTGCAATCGTAGACCACGCCTGTTTGAGACGCTCGGACTGGGCTGTGAATTCCTTGTACGTGGTATCGACGTAGACACTGTGGTCCTGGAGGTGGAGTCTAGTAATAGCTCTGTCATGCTCTTGTGGAAGGACCACAAACTCCCCTCCTTTGTCACTGACGCCCACTCTTAAAGAGCCACAAGCTGTAAGGTCCTTTATTTCTTTCAAACCCCTTCGCTGGCCGGGCGATAGGTTGGGAATGACTCGTTTTGTCATTCCTCTCTGCAGAACCGGAAGTAAGGTGGTGGCTAGCATGCGGAACTTGGTATCGATCGCCCGATCTGGTGGCTGCGCACTTAGAAACGAACGCGGGAAAGGCGGCGCAGGTAAACGCGCTGTTAGCCGAGATCAGCTGACTGCCTTGTGCATCGATTTTTGCCCTGGCCCGTAACCGATCTCGCAACCATTCTCGCTGGGACCCAGTTCCAACGCAAAAAGGGCGTCAGGCGATAGGGTGACCTCGCCAATGATTGTAACCCTCCGGTAACGTTCAGTCCCCTCACTACCACCGTTACCCAGGATAACTTTAATTCCACTGCACGGAAGTTGGCCACCATCCCCCCCGATGTCTCAAACACCGTGTCGTTCCACATGGGCACGGATACATCAAATTCCGAGTGAGTGAAAAACATGCAATTTTTCGTTAAATACAAACTCTAGCTATAAGCCTTCAAGCTTAAATCGATCGTGTTTGTTTCTCACAAATGTCTTCTTCTTCTTCTTCTTCTTCTTCTTCTTCTTCTTCTTCAGCGTTTGTCCCGCTTCGTCGCGGGGTCCGCTCTTCTGGTGTCATGACGCCACCTTTCCCGGTCATGCGCTTGATCAGGGTGGACGCCAGTTACTTTCATGTCCATGTGTAACGTATCCGACCAACGCTGCTTTGGGCGTCCTCTAGGCCGCTTTCCTGACATTTCCAACCCAAGGCCTATCTTGCGGACGCTGTCTTCCTTTCCACGCAGAACGTGGCCGTACCATCGTAAGCGAGCTTCGCGCATCTTGGCCGCTATCGGCGCGACACCGAACTTCTGCCGAATAGCATCATTTCTGATGCGGTCCATGCGGGTGACTCCAGCCATCCAGCGCAGCATCTTCGTCTCCATGACGCTGAGGCGCGTTTCAACTTCCTTAGTCGCAGGCCAACACTCAGCGCCGTACATCGCTACTGGCCGGATGACTGTTCTGTAGATCTTTGACTTCAGGTGCTTTGGTATCTTCCTATCGCAGAGCACACCAGTCAGCGAACGCCACTTGGACCAAGCTGCACTCACGCGTGAGTTCACTTCAACCATCAGACCGCTATCAGACGCTATTGCTGATCCGAGGTACACCGAAGTGCGTGCAAGCTCAGTACCGTTAATCTTAATGGAGCCGGACTCGTTCACGTCAGTCGTTAGGTACTCGGTCTTCTTGACGTTCAATTTGAGTCCGAACATTGCCAGGCGGTCGCACCAAGCTTGCACCTGCCGCTCGAGATCATCTTTATCTTCGCAAGCGAGCATCACGTCATCAGCATAGAGCAATGTCCATGGGACAGGCTTCTGAAGATCTCGCGTAATGGCATCCATGACGACAACAAAGAGGAGTGGAGAAAGCGCAGAACCTTGGTGCACCCCAACAGAGATGGGAAACTCCATTGAGGTTCCAGCTGCAGCTTGCACTCTACTCTTTGGGCAAGAGTAGAGCATCCGCACCCACTCTATGAGTTCCTCAGGTACGTTGTGTTGTCGTAAGGCGTACCATATAACCTCACGCGGTACGCGGTCGAAGGCCTTCTCCAGGTCGAGAAAGGCGATATGCACCGGCTTCTGTTTCTCACGATGCTTCTCTACCAGGAGGCGGGCGGCCTGTATAGCATCAATGGTCCCACAACCAGACACAAAACCGCACTGGTTGTCGGAGAGCTTGACGATTTCACGAATTCGTCTGTCGAGGATTCGCTCGAAGATCTTCATGCTGTGCGAAAGCAAGCGAATCGGACGATAATTGGAGCAGTCTGCAGGACTGCCCTTCTTCCATATCGGAATCGTCGTACTGTTGTGCCAACACTCCGGTACTTTCTTCTCCTTTACTACCTGGTTGAAGAACTCAGCCAACCACTCAGCAGGATTCCAGAGCTTCGACTTCCAAACATCGGCTTCCAGATCATCCGGTCCTGTCGCCTTGCATGGCTTCATCTTCTTTAAAGCCGCTTCCGTTTCCTCCACGGTGATCTTGTGTACGGGACCGTGAACAGAAGCCACAGAAGGGATGGCCGGGTGAGGAAATTCCATGGTGGAAGCTTCCTCGAAGTAATCACGCCATCGCTTCAGCGCCTTTTTGCGGTCTGTCAGAAGATGGCCGCTCTCATCATTGATGCCAACAAACTTTTCAATGTCCTCGGTTTGGCGATGGCGGGTCTTAGCAAGTCGGTACAAATACCGCTCACCATCGCGTGACTCGAGCTTTTCGTTGACATCACTATAATGAGTGGCTTTCGCAACAGCCACGGCTTTCTTTGCAGCCTTCTTCGCCTTCTGATACTTCTGCCAGTTGTCGTCCGTCTTATCGCTGAGAAACACGTGATAGAGCGACTTCTTCTCTCTAACCTTTGCCTTCACATCGTCCGTCCACAGCCATGTCTGCTTATCGACCTTGCGTCGCCCAGGCTTCGTTATGCCGAGTTCCAACTTTGCAGCTTGGCGTATCGCGTCGGTTGCTTTCTTCCAAGTTTCGTCGACAGTCGTGACTGTCGGTAACCGTACGCGGGAAATCACAGCTGCTTCCTTCTCTTTCATTCGCCACCACTTGATTCTCGCAGCACCGCATCGCTCAACTTGCTGCATCCTCGGAGGGGTGATCTTAAAGGTGCAGACTAGCGGTCGATGCTGTGGGGCGACCGTCTCATACGGCACGATCTTCGCGTCTGTGACAATGCTTCGGTCGCGATCCTTGACAAGGACAAAGTCTATCTGAGACTTGGAGCTCCCACTATAGTATGAGATGAGGTGGGAGTCGCGTTTTCGGAAAACGGTGTTCACAATGGTGAGATTATGCGATTCCGCATACTCAAGAATGCGCTCACCACCGGCGTTACGAGACCCGTATCCGAAACCACCATGACAGCTGTACCCGTCCTTCGCAGCACCTACGTGCCCATTAAGGTCACCAGCGACTATGATGACATCTTTCAGCGGTACCTCTGCTGTCTTCTCATCAAGCAGGCTCCAAAACTCTTCCTTGGCTTGATCGGAGCAGCCACTCTGCGGAGCATACGCAGAGAAGAAGTGATAGAGTCGCTCCTTCGCGGCGACAACAATCTTCATCAACCGATCGTCATAGCGTTCGACGCTTACAATCGAGTCACGAAATCGTTCGGAGACGATTATTCCGACACCACTGGTGGTCCTGGGACTTCCACATAGAACGGCCTTGAAGCCACGTCCTATGTCCCTTGACTTGCTGCAGGACCACCTCGTCTCCTGCACCGCACAGAAATCAACTCTTCTTCGCTCCAGTGCTTCAACCAACTCGCACGAGCGGCCCGTTAACGTACCCACATTCAGCGTTGCTACGCGGGTCCTGCCTACGTTACGGGACTTTCGGACTAGCTCAGTTGCCCCCCGATGCCGTCCTCGCATCAGGGACCCTCGCATACTTTCCACACTCGCCGGGCTCTGCGAGTGCACGTCGGTTCCCGCGGACGCCGTAGCACAATCTCGATATACGTGAACTGACATGCACCATGTGATGTGACATGGGTGTTCGTAGGCCGGCCTGTCACAAAGGCCTGTCGCCTGCATTCGAGTGTCCGTGCTTAGCTTAGCTCACAAAGCGAGCAGTTTCCAGTGGCACCACGTGGAGGAACGGACATCGCCACCTCTGTTTCTCACAAATGTGGTCATTTATTTTTCCGCTCGAAGTAAGGAATAGGTTTGGCTCAGATCGAAAAGTGGGTATCTAATACTTCGGAAGCGTTTTTGGGCACTGCGTGGCAGTTCGGGGCCGTTACGCTCACCAACAGATCATTCAGTGGTAGCAGTCACACCATATTCGATGCAATTTCCCAGGTTGAATTCGTATCAATTCTCTCTTAAATTCTTCCATAAAAATAAGGTGGATAGGGAGTAGAATGCTACATATGTGCGTTAAAAAATCATTTTTTTTCTTTATTCGTTTACGCGAAGTAATGTTGTGTTAACAGAGACAAACAACTACATACATGACGAGAACTTCACTAGCTCAGAGTTTGAGTAAGGACACTGCGGATATAGCTTGAGCAATTACACCAGTAACGCTGCTTTCCCCTTGGAACGAGAGAAGGTGTTCCCAGCGAGATCCTTGTCCTGACCCAGAACACAATCTGATAGAAGTACTGGGGCTTGATGACAACTTGAGACGAACGCATTCGACCGAGACCCCAGGCGGACAGGCCGAGGGGGATCTCAAGCTAGGGGTTCTCTTGAACCTCTGGATCCTCAACTAGCTAGTGCAGCATTGCTCCAAGAGGCGAAAAGATCGTGATATCATCGTTAGATGCACGTTATCAGTCGTCTATCCCATAGCATCGTATGATCTCATTGCACTTGAGAATTACCCATTTTGGCAGCAGTCAAATCGGTCACGGGCCAATTCGAGGCGTAACTGAAATCAATTCACGTTGGTGAGGCGGTGCGGTTCATGAGTCATTCCAAGGAACTTACCAGATTGCTGACAATTTGCTCTCCTACGTCGGAAAGTTTGATCTGGACCTTCTCGAAGATTCCACTGCCCCATATAAGCGGGCCCTATGTCATTACACCATCAACGAGCGACAACAGCCAGGCGGGTGCCGAAGACGCCAGCCGACCAGCCAGCCAGCCAACCGACGACCAGACAGCCAACCGACGATGAGCTAACCAGCCTACCGCCGACCACGCCACCGCCCCAGACGGAGCACCAGCCAACGCCACAACCCTCCGTCCACAACCGTTAACAAACGCTAGCATGAAGTTTTCAGTTTGCGTCCTAGTTGATACATTTATTACGAGTCCTATAGTTCTCAGGATACGGAAGCGATTCTGTAATCGTTGATCAAGCTTATAAAGTCGTCATACTGCATCTCGTCAGGGCACCCTCACAATGCAGCGAAGGGGATTATGTGGTACTCTGAAGTGAGACCGATTAAAGACAGAGATCATATGAAGTCATATGCTGTTCACCTATTCACATCATTTGCATATGCATTGTGAGAACGCCTTTATTCAGCTGAGATACAGGATTATGAATTTACTGTGGATTAGCCAAGCAAGGAGTAACCAGTGCTCCAACAGGTTAACCACTCGGCATTTGTAGTTCCTCGAGCAGGCTCACTAAGTCTAAGATATTGCGAATGATTTTTGAAGAAAAAGGATGGGTGAACGAAGTGAACCAAAGAACTTACCAGTTCTACAGAAACATGGAGCATCACCGTTCTTGAGCGAGACTCGAGTCAAGAAACCCCATTCTTACTTACTCCCCATTAGCGGGCGTCAGGTTTGAGGGCGTCCTCGTAGCCGATAACGTCGCTGTGGGTGCCATGGAGTGGCGAGAGTCACGGACAAAGTTCTGCCATGCCAGACGATCCAGAGCCATTTCACTCCCGTGCACCAAACACAGGCCTCGTCTACTCAAGACGTCTTGTATTTGTTTTATCCACGTCTTCTTTGGTGCAGCTCGCTGGACTATCCATTCTCTTGGTCTTATACTTCGCAGCAATTTGTTGGGTATTCGTTGAGCCGCCACTCGACTTACATGTCCAAGCCACCGTAGCCTGCGTTTTCGGACTTCGGATTCGACAGTGGGCTGGTTGCAGCAGGACTTACGGCAACCAGCCCACTGTCGAACACTACCCCATTCTAGAGTATGTAATAACAGCCGACGCTTTTCCGGTTGCGCTACCAAGCGTATTCCTACGTATACAGGTCAAAATCAATAAAAACGTAATTTTCCGCGTAAATAAGCCACCCTCGTGCATTTATTTATTACGGTACTGTAACTTTGAGTACGTCATTCTCCAATAATTGACCAGTGGAAGGCAACGGCTAAGATGGAAAGTAGCTTATCGCTCAGAAGTTGGAAAATAATTGAGATTCAATTCAGATTGGAACCTGTGTTCTTTTTTAGCAGCAAATTCTGAAAGAAACAAAACTTGCAGTGTAAGTGAAGTTTAACAACGGTTCCCTAAGGAACTGACCAAAATAAGCAAATGGTAGCGAAGATAGGCATATTCTGCGTAATAATCAGGTCAAAGTGAATGTCGCCTTAAGGACACACAGCTAAGATATACACAGCATATACCGGACACAGAACAGGTTTCATATGAAATCCCCTTCAACCAGTATAGTTCTAGTGGATCAGTAACCTTAATGACAATGTTCGCGTTGCCATGCAGGTGTTTGAGAGCAATACATAGACCTCATTTTTAGATACTACGCAAAACTAATTAATTTCTTCTTCCTTGTTTACTATAGTATGACTGTGCTGTGAAATCAAATGTTCCATAAGTTGGCAAAACCTCAGCTCACTCTGCAGACCTGTAAACAAAAACTTATCATTTGCACATGCATTCATTTGCAGTAATGAAATTCACCTGATCGCCACAAGACGGTCTGAAAATCCAGTGTCGGCTCGGTACAACTCCTTCCTCGAGTAATAGGCGCAGGCATAGTAGACTGACTGACTTGCTAGTACTGCTCTTAGCCGAAAACGTTTCAGACTCATCATTCTCAGTGAGATAGCGTGATCACGTACTCTCATTGAGACCTATTGGCATGGTAGAAATCTAGCATTCTGAAGATTCTCTGAGCGCTGCCGGAAGCACAGTATTCGTTCTTTTGGCGAGTGTGCATAGGGTTGGTGAGCAATCGTCGAAAGCAGGCGACACAAATGCATACATACATACATGTAAATTGCCCAGGTAGGAAGTGGACTATAGCTGGGCGATTACAGTGGAATTGCAAAAAAGAGTGGCAAAAAGCGTTTCTTTCCACGCTCTTAATCTGACTATGAAGTTAGAATGAACCGTTCGAGAAGGCACCCTGTCCATGGTGCTTCCAAGCATATAACGAGAAGTCTTGCACTACAGAATTTACCGTTGTATGAGCGGAATGGCAGCCCTACACGAGATTCCCATACGCTCACCAATGTTCGATAATAAGGTTCCCTCAACTTTGATTCCTGCAGGTTTATGCTTAGTATGGCTGCAACAAGCCGTTGATCTCAAAAATTTCGATGACGGAACCTAGCAGGGTTGGAAGAGGCGTACGACGGGCGAATCGAAACGGAATTCGGGTCCCACTCGAGTCACCCAAGCTTCCCTTCCTTCAGAATAGTGCCAATTATATCTAGGAAGAGTGAAACACGTACTTTCCTGCGGCTTTCCATCGTATGTTAGGGCGGTTACGTACTCACGCATTCCTATTTCCCCACGCGACATGCATACTGCGTTTCGCAACCACCTTTTCACCGTTTTCAAGCAATTTTCATCTCCGTTCTTTTAAGATACATGTAAAAACCTTACGAATTCTCGAGAGGCTTCTATGTATTGCCAGATATTTTGTGTGCCTCTCTATTTTTCGTAGTTTTCCAAGTCTTACAACACTCTACCACTTTTTTTGGAAAACTTTCAATCGTACTCCAGGAAGGAGATTACAGACTGGTGCTGTCTTCACGATCTGACGAGTTGTTTTTATAAAATAATGCGGACTAATTATTTTTTTGCCCTTTTCCTCAACATGAAAGTGAGGTTGCAACGCTCCGTTTGATTATTCAAGTGGTCTTGTTAAGCCCTTTGCGTCTTGATTTTAATTGTTCCCGTTTCCAAGCTTGTACTCTGAGTAGGGTATTCCCCGTTTTGTTCATCCAGCTGCAATGGAGTACCATTTCTATTTAAGTAGGCAGATGACATTCCGGTTTTTAATTATTTCAAAATCATATGCTTTCCATGTTTTGAGCCTTGGAGGTTTATGCGAACAAAATCAAGGTTCTCATATCTCTAGGATTATCTAGGATGCTTAAAATCTTCTGATTTTACTGTACACGTCATATGCTTTGTAATTATTCAAAAGTCCAATGCAGTGCATAGTTTCGCTCCCATTTAATAACAGATTTGCCTGGAAACCTACACTTTTCCAGGTAATAGGGGTGTACTTCAAAGCAGCTTAGATATTGCCGCAAACAAAGCCCAAGTTTAGATTTTTTCCCGGCAATTCCTTTTCACAATGTGTGTTGATTGATTAGAGGACAAGTGGATGAGCATTTGTAGGTGCTGCGACACGGTTTCAAGGCTCCGAGGGTTCGGATCCCGCTTGGGTCAACAAAGCCTTCTACCCTCTCAAGGTGAGCACATCGTTGTCATTTTTGCCTGAAGAAGATAAAGCAGTAACCTGACTAAAAGCCGAGAATCTGAGGTCATTGAATATCTTAAATACGTGTTCAAGTTTCTAGTTTAGCAGAACAGGATGCGTGGCGCGTTCATAACAATGTTTTATTCACATTATCCTTCGTTTATGGAAACTTTTTACTACAGAAAAAAGCATTAACATTACGCATTAACAAAAGCATTAAAGCATTTTATAACGTAATCTATTGTTCTGAGAGGGCGTAGGTAGCGCAGTCAAAGGAGGTGCTGGCTGTTGCGTGAATCCGATACCAGATTCTTGGTTCGGATTTCCTGCCCAGGTCAACCAAGCCTTCCATCCCTCCGGGCCGGTGAATAGGTACCGGACTCCTTTGGGAAGAAGACTAGCATTAATACAGTGTTCATTTCGTTGTCGTTCTGTAGGTTTTGATGCATATGTGTGGTGGCGAGTGGTGCATAAATGCCTCCCTCAGATGGATCTCATCGCATTGATGGCAGTCTTCTTCCATTCGACGTGCTCTTCGTTTGGAATATTATTCAATCTGACGCTCCTCTATCTAGTGATTTATCGTACACCAATTAACATTGAAGTATATGCTATATTGATAGGCAACTTTGCAGTCACCGACATTTTAGCTTGCTTAGCTTCACTACTCACACAGCAAAGGTAGGAACAAAATTTTTGTATCAATTAGCTTTTGAAACCATATACGTCCTTTCAGAGTCATTCCAGTCCATACGGGATTGGTATATGTTTCTCACGGACCATGCAGCCTGATTGGAGAAGGGTTCTGTTACATCGTGTAGGTTTTGCTTGATCAAATTTAATGAATGCTGGAAACAGAGAGAAGCACAAAATGCGACAAACATAAGCAGGATGTCTGCCAAACGTCATCGTTCTCTTCTTCTAAGCGTTTGCTCCCTCGCGGTCGTAGGGTCCGCTGTTCTTGTGATCCGTCGCCACTTCATCCCATCAAAAGCGTCGCCTGGCGTGTAGCCCACTTCGGCGAGATGTCTTTTCGTCCTCCTTCCTTGGGGCTCCCCTTGGACGCTTTCTAGGTGCCTGGAAATTTAGAACCAACCTTATGGGGATGATTCTCTGATCTTCTGAAAATGTGTACATGGCACCTCACGCGTTCATCTTCATCTGGATCGAGGCTATGTCACTGAACTAATATCCTCCTTTTGTACCCTATCCCGACGTGTCCATCCACATGTCCACCTTACCCTGCTCATCTCTGCAGCGTGCAGCTGCCAATCCTCTGCATCGACCAGGGTTCAGCACTAAGTTATAGAAGGGCAGGCCTGACTAGCGTTCTGTTGAGTTTGCCTTTGAGTGCCCTTGGGCATACACGATCGCAGAGGATTCCTGTGGACTTGCTCTACTTGAAACGGCTGCGTTTATCCGTTCCCTTACCGTCAGGTCCACTCCCACTTCTCCGGGTAGGTCAATTACAAGGTAGCGGAATTCTTCCATCTTCTCGATCGCTTTTCTTGGCAGTCTCGGAGTGGTCTACTATACTGCTCAGAGGTGATAAATTTCGTCTCTTCACATTTAGTCGCAGGCAGCTGATCAGCTGCTTTGGAGTTGAAGAAATCGGGCAGCCGAAGGACAGATGATATGAATGCGAAGGTTCAAGAAAGGAAGTTGCACTATCACGCGTTGTTCGGCGTCAACGCTGCAGATAACTGGCAGGAGTATCAGAAGGCAAAAAAAGGCTGCAAAGAAAGTCGTGGGCTCTGCAACACTCATTACAACGATGTCTACGGAAGGTTCTAACCCGCGATGGTGAGCGGAATTTGTACCAACTTTTTAAGACCCGCCATTGTTAATCCATGGATACTGTAATGTTCTTTGGCGTAAGTTATGAAGACGGCCATCTTCCGTCAGATTGCAAAATGGCGCTGAAGCGATTGTGCAATTACTTCGAGGAAATTTCAAGTATGCAATTTTCTCATCCGGTCATCCCTTCTGTGGCTTTTGTTCATGGTTGTGTTCACAAAATGATCGTGGAGGAAACAGAAACTCTTAGGAAAATGAAGGCGGGGAAGTAAGCAGAGCCCGATGATCTGGCACTTATGAAAATCGAAGCTCTAGTATCCTGCTGAGTGGGTGGCTAAGTTTTTCAACCAGGTCGTAAAGGAAAAGAAGGTTCGGGAGTGTTGGCACAACAGTACGATGATTTACTGTTGTGAATGGAAGAGAAGAGACTGTATGGAAGAGAAAGGGTAGCCCCGCAGACTGCTCCAGTTCGGTTTGTCCGATTCGCATGCCTTTGTCCCTCATGGAGATGTTTGAGCGATTCCTTGATATTCGAATTCGTGATAGAGTCAAGCCCTCCAACCACCAGTGCGGCTTTGTGTGTGGTTGTAGGACATGAAAAATTTACAGAGTTGGTGCGGATGCTCCATTCTTGATCAAAGAGTAGAGTGCAAGGTGCAGCTGGGACCTCAGTGGAGTTTCCCATCTCTGTTGGGGTGCACCAGGGTTCTGCGCTTTCCAGTCTGCTCTTTGTTGTCGTGATTGACGCCATTACTCGGAATCTTCAGGATCTTGCAATCTTCTGGAACTCGTTTCCGGACTTCTTTCACCTTGATTCATATTTTGACGGGGTTAGGCAAAAATGGCATCTTCCAACATTACATCCAATGCGCGTGGTTGCGAACTCAAGGCGTTTCGTGCCCATGTGTTTTGATATCAGAAACTTCATCGGAATACATTACGCATTGCTGCAATTAATTCAAAATAGGATTCGAATTGAAACTCTCTGAGTTAGCTGAACACGTCGATTTCAGATATGATTTTTTGCTCTCGTGCTACACGCATTCGCTATATAGCTTGCTGTTTTCGTTCTTCTTCAGATATTATGTTCTGACAAATAAGCAACCTTCAGCTATATCACTGAAGTTGATCATTGCAGTTATTGCGATACCGTCCTTATTTCAATTTGTGAGTGAAACTAGATCTCTTCCTAAATCGGAGTGTTGCCTTTTCGTTAAATTCATATTGAATGGGTCCTGCAGTTGTACAACTTCTGCGCCATCTTCCCTTTAATAAGATTAATGGAAGTACTACATTGTTCAACACTACATGGAGCACAATACTAATCAGTTGAGATACGCCATTCAACTTCTATGAGAAATTGTGAAGGCAATTAGAGTGCGTATTTGGCGTATACGATGACCCAGTGTAGACAGCCGATAGAAATTTAGCGTTTTATCCATCCCAAACAAACCTGGAAACAGTTCACCAACTTCGTAGGGGTGGAGGCTTCGTTGGCCTGGGCGAACCGTGAACCCCCGATTCGGGGCTGGGGACTGCTGGCGCCCAGACCGACTGTGCTATAAGGTGGCCGCTTAATGTCTTATGCCTTTCAAAAATTATGACTTAGCTAATAATCTGAGAAAGCTCTCTTTTCAGTGAAGAAGTTAGAAGGGTCAGTAGTCGAATGTTACAGATGTATCCTTAGCAACGATGACAATTCCACGTCAATCGTGTTATGCTGCGTAATACATATGTAGTTAAAGACATTTCGGGGCGGAATTGAGTTCGTATTCGCATACCATGCTTGCTGCTTGCGATTAACGAGGAAAGGATACTAGGTGAATAACAAGGAAAGGATCATGGAACTTTGAGATGAAATGTGTGTCGCGAGATGCGGCTTCCAAATATGCGCTCCGTTTCTGCTGCGCGCATCTGTGAACGGAGCTATGGACCATTTTCAGCATGGCTGCATTGCCGTTTAGTTGCGCGCAGAGACGACGAACCACAAAATAGCGAACTCAAGTAGCGTGGAAGCTGTGGTGGGATCATAGTAATCCATTTCGTACAAACGTCGTTTGACATGAGTGCTTTGGTTGATCGTGGCAGATCTTTTTTTTTTACGAAATGCAAAATCGCCGCATAGAGGGGAGTCGAACCGTAAACCACCACGTCTCACCAGGCCGCTACTCTACTGCCTCCGCCACCACTGCTTGGCGCTCTCGCTCCTTTGATCCTGGCCACTTGATCTCGCTCCTTTGTCGTTGACTCAGAGCGCAGCTACAGGGCAATGGAGCCATGCCAAAATGGTTCATTACTCCGTTCACAGATGAGCGCGAAAATGAAACACATATTTGGAATCAGCATTCGAAGCCGCATCGCGTAATATGCATCTCATCTCAAAGTCCCATGGTTGCCTAGTATTTTTCCCTTGTAAGCTTGTGCTGAAGTCGGTAGAATTTTCCCCTACTGGGGCTAAATTTTATCGCGAATCGATTTATGATCGGTCCCCGTTCAAGCCTAGCTTGCTTTCAGTACACTTCGGAGTCAGCGATTTTGTAAAGAATTTGTCTTGGAAGGACAAAATAAATATTCGTTCCTTGAATAAGAACTGAAGATCGTAGCCTAAGTGCCAATTTATGGTATTGCTTGAATGCTCTTAGAAGATGAAATCGGTTTGCACCCATTTATTGGAAGTTCTTCACCTGCTACATTCTTATACTGTGTGCTGTGTATCAATTGTTTCACGAATTTTCACAACACAAAAGAGACGTGAATTCAGGCTGATTCGTGGTCCAGCTCAGTGTCGTTCGAGAGAGAATATGGTATCAATTAACTAAAATGATTTTATTGCGATATCTCTAGTGCAATTTAGGTACCAAATGTAATAAATTAGTCTCGTTTTGTTACTTATCCAGATATTATATATGGAATATATAGTATAAAGGATAAAGGATAAAGGACGGCGTTACTCAATCCCTTCTGGGATACGCCAGCGCGTTCTACTTTTACGGGATGTCGTGGAGGCGACATGAATGCGTATTTGGCCATACAATGACTTGCGGTGGCCAGCCGATGAACAAGTCAGCGCTTTATCCTTCCCAGACAAGTCTGGTACCAATTCACCGACCCCGGAGGGATGGAAGGCTTGGTTGGCCTGAGCGGGAAATCCGAACCAGGAACCTGGTATCGGGTGCACTCGACAGTCGCGCCTCCTCCGACTGCAATATATAGTATATAATATATATAGGATATCGAAGCATGACATGACTTGCACAACACTTCGTTTAATTGCACAAGCTCCCTCCATTAGAGTGTTTGCACTACTATTTTTCCCTAGATTTCTCGAAAATTGTTTCATGCTCCTTCTAAACGTTTGATTGCGTTTGTGACCTCACAATTGCTCGCCGGAGTTGAAGCTTCTGGGTTTCAGATGATTCTTATACCCGCGAATCAGCCTCGACAGCAGCTTCTTCCTATGTTGGCAAGAGTGTTACCTCAGTATACGTTCGTTGGCGAGACAGTGACTGGCCATACGAACGTTTTCGAGTGGAAGGTGTGCACAGCAATTCTGCACATGACCCTACCCATTACGCCTGTATATATCGGTATTCTGCTACTAAGGAGAAGAATCATTGCTATGCTGTCAGTTAATGCCATGTCGGAGAGCACCAAGAAAATTCACAAGCAACTGCTCAGAGTAGGTCTGGTTCCTGAATAATTGCGATTTAAATGCGATTTTTATTGACTTCTTTCGTCTAATGAAACAAAATCGGTTTCCAGTAATTAATGTCAAGTCTGCTTAAGGCACTTACCTACCAAGCAACGCTTCCGTGTGTCTTCCTTATGGGTGTGCTGTCGTATGCGATCGGTCAGCTGGGAGTATGCCAGCACCCAATACTGGAAACGCTCACGTTCTTCTGCTTCGGAACGCTTCCTGTGCTTAGCCCTTTGATGAGCCTGTACTTCATTGGGCCTTATAGACGCATCATATCCATGTGTTTGCTGGGAGCGGCAAGCAAGGTGTTTCCGACCAAATGTCAAAAACCTAGCAAAACGATTCCCGCTGTTCAATGCTCTTCTTATTCTGTTTCATTTTCCGCCCCTTAAAGTACTTTATTTATATGCCTTCTTCTGTTTTGGTGTATTGTAATAGGTTTCGCTCATTCTCAATTGATTTTCCATTCCATACTGCAGCCTCCATTCGCAACACTTCCATTTTTCCACCTTATTATCTCACTGAATGAATTCGAACATTTATACTTTGAGTACGAGCGCTAAACAGTATACAAATATAGATAAACTAGAAGTTATAATTTCCAAAGAAGAAGGCATCTCACTTACAGGGTGAGAGTCTAGAGAGCATGTCTGAACGAGCGAGTCATAATCATAGAAAGAATCTCCATCTCTTAGTTAACATAGAAATGTGATTCGTTTTTGCCATGCCGTGAAGCCCACGAAGCAGGGTGTCCTTGAGGTTGCTAGGGAATTGGTGGCGAGGTGTCCTCTCGAGAGCTAGGGTCTCTTGTACGCTCGCTGCTGCCAGTAAGAGTTTCGGAACGGCGTGGCGTTGCTTCATGCGATGGAGGACATGAACTCGGTTGTCAAGCGTGGCGGTATTTTGCATTTCAACTGACTCGTGATCATTATGTTGACTCTTGAACAGAATGATGTATGAAATTCAACACCAGTGATACATACGCATCAAGTGCATGAAGCAGGACCGATCGCAATACTGACAGCGTATGTACTATAGAAGCTACCGGGTCTTCACAGCCTGTTTCCCTACATGGACCAATGACTTCGAGGAAACTATCTTGCTCGGTTTAAAAAGAAAGAAATCAGGATATGACATCGTGTAATCAGCTCCGAACCAGGGGTGTACGTTTAACGATTAACGATTTACCGGTTTTATCGAGCCGAGTTAGCCTAGTGGTTAGTAGTGTAGTTTCATGCACAAACGGTCACAGGTTCGACTCCCGGCTCGGGCACCCCATGCCCTTCAAAAATTGCAAAAATGGCAACGGTTCCAGCGTCAGGCCCAGATTGACAGGCCGGCTGATGGAGAAACCTCGTCACAAAACCATGATCACAAGTCGCAATAGAATCAGTGTAAAGGCTAGGACGTCACCCGGAAGTGGCGCACAGAACCCCCGCCCGAGTTCTGTGGTCAGTATGCGAGGGCTACCGAGGGCCGAACGACCTCGGCTAAAGAAGCTAGTTCGACTGGGGACTCTGAATGTGGGAACGCTGACCGGGAGATCTAGGGAAGTGGCTGACCTGATGAAGCGCAGAAGGATACAAGTCCTGTGTCTGCAGGAAACGCGATGGAAAGGGGCGAAAGCCAAGGAGATCGAAGAAGGGGTCAAGCTGTACTACAACGGAGAGGACACCAAGCGGAACGGGGTAGGGATAGCTGTCGCGGAGTCTCTCAAGGATTCAGTAGCGGCTGTCCAAAGAATAAACGACCGCATCATGTCACTGCGGCTGGACACGAAGGAGGGTTACTGGACCATCATGTCTGTCTACGCTCCGCAGACCGGATGCTCCGAGCACGACAAGGATGACTTCTACCTCTCGCTCGAGGAAGCCATAAGGTCCGTACCAGAAGGCGACTACCTCTCCATAGCAGGGGACATGAACGGGCATGTGGGGAGTGGCAGAAGAGGAGTGGAAAGGGTTCATGGAGGAAAAGGGATCGGCCTGGTAAACCCGGATGGAGAACGAATTCTGGATCTGGCTATCGCCCACGACCTGGCTGTCTGTAGCACCTTCTTCGCGAAGAGGGAGAGCCAGAAGGTGACCTATGCTAGCGGAGGAAGAAGAACGGAGGTCGACCACATCCTGGTTCGAAGGGCTGCCCTGAAAACAGTCCGGAATGTGAAGGTCATTCCGGGAGAAGACGTGGCATCACAGCATAGACCCTTGGTAGCCGACCTTAGCATACCTCTACCCACCAGGCCCAAAGTGAGGGCGGAACCCAGGATCCGATGGTGGAGACTGCGGGGTTCAGAGCGGAACGAGCTACGAAGGGCAGTGCTCGAAGCAGGCCTTCCAGATCCAGCTGGTCCCGTGAATGAGACCTGGAGGAGGGTAGCCGAAACAATCCTGAGATGTTCCAAGGAAACCCTGGGAGAAACAAAGAGAGGAGCCAGAGGGAATAAATCGGCATGGTTCTGGAACGAAGAGGTGCAGGCTGCGGTGAAGAGGAATAAGGAGGCCTACAAGCTGTGGCAAAAGACGAGGGCACCCGAGCATCTCACAGCCTACAGGAAGCTGAAGAGGCTGGCAAAAACAGCTGTAGCGAAGGCAAAGAACGCGGAAATGGATGCCCTGTACGAGAAACTAGACGGGCCAGAGGGAGAGAAGTTCGCCATCCGCCTGGCCAAGGCGCGTCATAGAGCTAGCCTCGACATGCGAGTAGTGAAGACTGTGAAGAGTGCTGACGGTAGAGTGTTACGGAAGCCGGTCGAGGTCAGAGAGAGATGGGAGGAGTACTTCAAGGAACTCCTGAACGTCCAAGGTGGGATGGGTCCTTCCGTTGGCTGTTCTTCCTCGTCGGGAGGCCGAGGAAGAACAGCCAACGGAAGGACCCATCCCACCCTGGACGCAAGAAGAGGTTCGCAAGGCCATACGGAAGATGAAACTCGGAAAGGCAGCAGGGCCTGACGGTGTGCCAGTAGAGGCTTGGAAGGTGCTCGGGGACCTCGAAATCAACTGGCTGACGCAGTTCCTCAACAGAATCACGAAAGAAGGTAAGATGTCGGATGACTGGAGGAACAGCACCATAGTCCCCATCTTCAAGCAGAAGGGAGACGCTTCCGAATGCTCCAACTACCGAGGGATCAAACTGATCTCACACACGATGAAGATCTACGAACGACTGGTCGACTCAAGGCTGAGGGAGATGGTACCCATCTCCCAGGTGCAGTGGGGCTTCATGCCTGAGAGGTCCACCACAGACGCCATCTTCATCGCTCGTCAGGTGATGGAGAAATATCGGGAGAAACGAAAACCCTGCTACCTGGCATTCCTGGATCTGGAGAAGGCCTACGACAGGCTAGCTCGGACCGTAATCTGGAATGCCCTTCGAGGGAGGGGTGTCCCGGAACGTCTGATCACGGTCATAAGGGACATGTACGAGGGCTCGAAAGCGGCGATACGAACTCCACACGGGGTGACAAGGAAAGTGGACATCACAGCGGGGGTACACCAAGGGTCGGCTGTGAGCCCGTTCCTCTTCCTGCTGACGCTTGACTCTATAGTGAACCACCTTGAGAAAGGCCCTCTCAGAACGATCCTCTACGCGGACGACATCGCCCTAGTAGCCGACAACCAGGAGGAGCTGGAGGAGAAGGTGCAGCTGTGGCAGAGAGCCCTTGCGGACAACGGCCTACGGCTGAACGTGAAGAAGACGAAGTTCATCAGCTCTGAGCAGTGCGCCGGATCGATCCTAGACTGCCAAGGAGAAACGATCGAGAAGGTGGAAGAATTCCGCTACCTCGGAAGTGACCTATCCGAGGAAGGAAGTGTGGACCAGGCGGTCAGGGGACGGATAAACGCAGCCTGGCTCAAATGGAGGGAGTCCACAGGGATCCTCTGCGACCGTAGATGCTCCAGGACGCTCAAAGGCAAGCTCTATAGAACAGTTGTAAGACCTGCCCTCCTCTACGGCAGTGAGTGCTGGGCCCTGGGTAAGGCGCAGGAGCGGCAACTGCACGCGGCAGAGATGAGGATGCTGAGGTGGGCATGTGGATGGACCCGTCGGGACAGGGTGCGAAACGAGGATGTTAGGGCAGTGATGAAGACTGCCCCGATCCAGCTGAAGATGAGAGAGCAGCGCCTGAGGTGGTATGGACACGTCCTCAGAAGACCAGAGGATCACCCCACAAGGTTGGCCCTAGATTACGAGGCACCCGGAAAGCGTCCGAGAGGAGCCCCTAGGAAAAGATGGAAGGACGTCATCAAGAGAGATCTCGCCGAAGTCGGCGCCACGGCAGATGACGCCCTAGATAGGATGAGGTGGCGACAGATCACAAGAACAGCGGACCCTGCGACTGCGCGGGACTAAACGCTCAGGAGAAGAAGATTTACCGGTTTTATCGACATTTTTCGTTAAAAAGTTTTAACGAAATTTAACGGCGAAAACTTCCGTTAAATTGCATTACGACATTTTACGCACCTTTTAAAAAAATTACTTCTTCTTTATGCAAAAGTATTTCGGAAGAAATCTTTTGATAAGCTTTCGCAGTGCCATTAAAATCATGGTGTAATCCGTACTGCACACATAATGCTTTTTTCTTCAGATGGAGCTGAAGTCGACTCCTAAAGGAGCAAAGACACCATGCTGAAATCAAAAGCCAAGGATCAGAAGCCGCTTCCCGTTCAAAACACTCACAATTCACTCAAAATAACACTTCATGGTCATCACTTCGAAGTCAATGCGACATGTAGGTACTTCTTCAGGCCTCATTGAAGCTGACCGATAGCCTTCTTGTGGCTGTGTTCTGAATATAAGACCAGTTAATCCAACTCACGATCAGTTGAAGAGCAGACCTTGCACAAATAGCTTTGCTTTGATGAATTGTCAAACACCAGTCCTCTAAAGACATATATAGGTTGAAACCCTTCTGGAGTGCATGGCTCCGCATTACGTTCCCGCACGACATCACTTCCAAAAGCCTCTTTTCAAAAAAAGACAACGTTATGATGCGTGACCATTTACTTCGGTGCACCACTGCCTCGGTTAACCGCAAATTTAAAATTGTTGCCCAATTTTGGTTTAAACATTTTTTTGTGCCCCTAAACACAGATTTTAACGGATCCATTGCACTCCTTCAAAGATTTTTAAAAAAGGATAAAAGGACGGCGTTACTCATCCCCTTTTGGGATGCGCCGGCGCATTCTACTTCTACGGGATGTTGTGGAGGCGATATAAATCCGTATTTGGCCATACAATGGCTTGCGGGGCCAGCCGATGAACAAGTCTGCGCTTTATCCTTCCCAGACACGTCTTGTACCAATTCACCGACCCCGGAGGGATGGAAGGCTTGGTTGGCCCGGGCGGGGAATCCGAACCAGGAACCTGGTATCGGATGCACGCGAGCGTCGGCGCCTCCTTCGACTGCGCTACACGCGCACCTTGCAAAGATTTTATAGATTTTAATAGCTCCAAACTTTGGAAGAGAAGAAGAACATTCATGGGAGAAGAGCTATGTTGTGGGATGCATTCGCATTTCTTCTACAGCATATCGTAAGCAGTCTGAAGACGTCCTTTCCTATTCGCGTACCAGCCGACGTACAATATTCTTGCAATGCTTTGTCATTCCTAAGCAATCGTAATCGTAATATCCATTCACCGATTCTGGAAAAGAAGTCTTGGTTGGCCGAAGTCCGAAACAAACCGGAAATTGAAACGAGATGCCTGGAAGGAACTACTGCCGACTGGTTCATGCGAGATACAAACTGGATTTGAAAAGACCTTTAATACTCTTTCTTGTACTGATCAGATGAGAGAGATCGTTCCAAAAAACAAGAAAAAAGCGGTCTCCATCCGATGCTGCTTGTTAAGCGGCATGCTCGTAGAACTTGTCTATTTTTTAACTCATTGGGCTCTCGTTTTGTGGATCGACGACGCCCCTGTGGGTCGCCACTACGCCGCGAGCGGTGATCCACAGCGCAAACGGTAGGTCACTTTTCGCGGCACCGCTACGTCACAAGCGGTGTGTGACACGATCATGTGGCAAACCGTGAAAACTACGGTGCCGAGGTCAGTCGACATCGAAGTCGGACATTGGTTGGTTGTCGGCCGATCGAAGTTCTTCTACCGCAGCTACTCGAGAAGCATAGGCCGCGTTAGAGAAAGCCTAACGCATCCCAAGATGAATTGATTAGAACTGAGCTTTGTCTTCTATTCCTTACGGTTCCAGGAATGAAGTGCGTTTTCTCACTCGCAAAGCATCAAGCAAGTACCGCACCTTAGCTACGAATACAAGCAAAAAGGGAAACAGATTCAGTGCAGTTATTTTTTTTATTTGAGTTCGTCTGGGCCCAAATCGAAGGCAAAATTGGACCGCAAAGCACAGGGAAATCAGCGGTTCTTACCGATTGCGCGTAGTGACTTCACTATATTCTAATAAACACCAAAGAAATGGTTAAGAATGAATTATTTATGCACGAGATCCCGATCTGTTGTTTAAAATTTAGGGCAATAAAAAATAAATAAATGTCAAAATTATATGAATGTTAAAACAGCTACATTTGTTGTTGTTCGTACGTTATCCGTTCTTCCGTTATCCGACCATTTTCACTCATAATTATCCGTTATCCAGGCTTCACAATTTCATCATCCACCCATCCTGGCGAGAGCGACCGCCTCGTTGGCAGTATGTGCGCACAAGCGTTCACGGTTTCGAATCTGCCATGGCATGCTATCAAAAAAAGTTGATGCTACCCCATGCTGATGTTGATACTGATATCGCTGTTATCTTCACGTGTCTATCAAGAGCCATAGCACACCTTGGAGGCTTTCAGTAGTCACCGACGTGCTCTGAGACACGTTGAACGTTTTGAAGCAGGCACGCGTGCAACGACTGTACGCGGCGTAGAGGCGGAGGAATAATAGCGATCTGCGTTGTGTACCTGAAATTGAGGAAAAAACTACGTGCTAAGAATGCTGCAGAGAAGTCGTGGAGGTATAAACACGGCGTTCTGAAATCTGAGCAGTTTATAGAAAACCCTGGCGCCGCTAAAGAATACACGCTGATCATTCCACATTTTTATTTATTTCGCCCCTGGCTTTACGCCCGTAGCATTCGGAAGAGGACTCGTGTTAGGTTGAGTCATACATTTTGCAGCAAAATTGGCCTTCCAGTAAAAATAAGATTATACCAAAAAAGAAAAATGATTGACCTAAACGAAGTAATTGACGTTGCGTTGTTCCTAATGAGTTTCTTCCGCTTTTCATAAACTGAGTGAATTACATCTCTATCGAAACTGGTCCGTTTCGACCTGAAGAAGTTGTGTATCACCGCCGTGACTTCATCGACTTCGGAGAAGCGCCTAGCGTGGAGGAAGTGATCCATCGACAGAAGAGATGGCAATCAAACGGCGAAATGCTCAGGGTGTATGGTGAGTACTTAATCTGATCCAGCCCAATTCCTTGGTTTTTTTTTCCAGCGCCTGAAATGCCGTAGGCGGTCGATCGTTGCCTTGGTGCAAGAAACATAGGCTCTTATCGACCTCTTTCTCCACTAGTTTTTGCTGGAACTAGTCGAGTAGTCGTCAACTCCCGGTGCCCTGTACCACCACACATCCACCAAACGCGCAGCAGGACCTTCTTTCGGTGGAGCTCCGGTTTTGACGTCAGAACCCCCAGCTCGTTGCGTTCCAGCTATTTCCGGCTTCACTGCTATAGTGAAGCATCTCCTTTTCATCGCTGGTAAGGATTCGATCCAGACCCCCTCGCCTGAACCGGTCCGCCCAGAAGGGCAACAAAGACAAACCACTCCCGGTAGCCGGAAGCACAGCGATTTACTTAGGTTTCCGTCAACGCATGAGGCATTGACGAAGGCGATTTTGGCGCCCTTCCAATTTTCTGCATCAGATAAGCGGTAGTTCTGTGGGAAGTGTGGAGATAAGCGGTTAGTCCTAGTATGGTATGAGAGAAATTCGACTTGGATGACTTGCGCAGCCTTCTGTGCGGAAGGGAACTTCTGATACGATCTTCAATAATTCATTCGGTTAGGAGTGAACTTGCCGGTAATTTTCTGGAGTTCGGAATCATCAACGACTTACAGCAATTTAACAGAGGAAATACAGCCGAAATGCGTGGTAGCGCAGATTATCAAGCGATATGGTGAGCGATATAAGCCACGCTATCAGGGATTTCGGCTGTAAGTTCTCTGTTAAATTGCTGTAAGTCGTTGATGAATCCTGCCCCTGAATGTTATTGATCCCCGACGCTAGGTTGAACTTGAACTAAATCTAAATGAAACCCCACACTTCTTCACTTTGAGTGGTCATTGTTATAGAGAATAAACATCAACACCGCAAAAAAATTAACGATTCATAACTCATAATGATCACTAGGAAACATGCTTTAAAACAAAATATAACACTTCAGCGGGTTTACTTCGAATTCCAGTAAAAACAAATGTTGCAAAATTTATGACTCAACCTAATATTTAGAATTATCCAGTCACAGAATGTTTTCTACGTTTGTGAAGAACCTGAGTGAGAGTAAGTATTCATAACGTATTATAGAACTAGGGTGCTCACCGTCCAGATAAATCTGATAGCACCGTCTGTTGTTTTCAGGTTGCTCTATTTCAATAAAGATTTGGCACACAACCTCCCATCAGCCAGGAGTATAAACTGGGTAGAAGGAACGATGCATAAAACTAAATAGCATCCACTGTTAGCACTGCCACTTTTTCAAATTGCGGGCTTTTTATCAACCAATAGAACACAATAGTCTAGCAAATGTGAATTGGTATTTGTATTTAGTGCAGACCGACATTAGCAATGGTCACCAGTCATAGCTGCCTATTATAAGACGCTTACTGCAGTAATTCGCGTCACTCGTCCATCAAAACTGTCGAAGCAGAGATCAGATTCTCACGCCCACGATTTTATTCCCACATCATCAACTGGATCACCGTATCATAGGAGTGAGGTGACTGCGGTCGCTTCCTTTCAAGGTGACCACCTCTGTCATTTTCTGTGTTTTCTGCACCTTGAGCCGGTTTAAAACCATGACGCTACTTATCTAGCTAGAGTCTGTGAAGCGTACCTTTCACGGCTGGGTGTGTTATAGAATCCACAGCGTCCTCGAGTTCTCTCAGATGATCCAGAATGTTTAGGCTCTTATATACCACACGTGTGCTAAAGAAACGTTAGGGCACGTGGCGGCGCAGATGGGGAGGCGCCGGCTGTCTCGTGCACCCGATTAGAAGTTCTTGGTTCGTGTTTCCGCCAGCGGATGACCAAGTCTTCTATCCCATCGGGTAAATGACTTGGTACCAGACTTGTGTGGGAAGAATAGGGAGCGGTACCTAATACTAGCAATGAGCTTACGATGGGTTTGCGGTGTGCTAATATACTTTGTGTATTAATATTTGTGTGTTCTTTCTGATTGTATTTTTTTGTTTTCGTTTGATTTTTTATTCAAACTGCGTTAATTCTTGCATTTGCAATTGATCGTTTAAAAATTAGTGTTTAAGCACACCTCGATTTAATAAATAAATAAATAAATAAATAAATAAATAAATAAATAGAGTTCTCCATCGGGTGGCCACCGCAAGTTGTTGCACAGGCCAAAACGTATTCAAGTTCCCTCCACGATTTCACGTAGAAGTGAAATGCGTGACGCATCCCAAAGGGTATTGATAAAGGTGAAGGAACCCCATTATCATTTTATCTCCTCAAGTGAACACATATTAGTTTTGTCACTTAACTGGCAAACATCTAATGAAATTCTATGGAGCACCTATGTGACGTAGCTCGTGGTGGCAGCATCTATAGAGGCTTTTCTCAAAACATCGCTCCTTCTTCAAAGCTTAGCAGCACCCCCATCGCTAGAGCTTTCAGCAATTCAAATTTTTAAATATTTTCTACCATTCTATTAAGGTTGAACAGCAGGACACAACGATTTTCCTTAAAACAGCCTAACCTCTCATTAAAACTGTGATTTGTCGAAAAGATATTTGGTTGCGATCACAACTCTAGCGGAAATCAGGACTCGAATTATCACCCCTGAGGCTGGATGCTGATGCTATTACCGTTATCATCACTCCTAATAAGGCCGTAGGTTTAACTGGTTCTATGGTGATATCTGCGGCCAGCTCATCCCGGTATCACTGCCAGTAGTCCGTCTTGTTACGAGGACAACGTGGAAGTGAGCGTGGGAAGGAACAGCGCAGGTACAGTGCATTTTTCTACATGTTCATTAATAGCTGAAGAATTAAAATTTTATGTTCGGGATACACCTTATTGCAGCTTGTCCTTATCTTTTACAGAATAAATGCGTAGTAACAGTAAGAAAAAAGGAAGTGATACGGAAAATTCTCTAACGCGGCATTCTCGACGAACACATCAAAAAGAACGATACCAACCAGGTGTACCAGAAAGGATTTCAGAACAAATATTAAAAACTAAACTACAAACTTTTTTAAAGTTAACTCTGATAAATTGTAAACGTCTAAAAATCTTTATAACGCCTCCCTCTTCACTGATGGGCCACCGGAGAGGAATTACAATCAAAAAAGGTTTGGCTGGAGATACATAGGTTGCGAAACGAACCGCTTTTAGGGAAATAAATACTCAAAAAATCAAAATTTTCTGATTTTATACTCTTCTATTCACTTTATTATACATTCTTCATAGAGCACGATGAGTAGTGCAACTGTGTTAAAGGTCGTTCAGAAATGTTATGTAACCGCTCACTGGCTAATTTAATGTTATGCAGACGTGCTAACTTCATCTATAGCACGGAAGCTGCAATTGGGCAAAACAGTGGTCTTGTCCGTTCTGGTTTAGCACTCAAACTGCAGAAACAAAATTAAAAAATAGTGGTAGAAAATACAGTACAACAGCGTTGGAGAGGGCCATGAATACGATTCCGCTTTTCAAACACATCCTGGAGACATCCGTCCCTTTCTCTGTTTCGTTACCAACTTTTCACCTATGGTCACAAGTGGAAGGTGCTCCGCACGCAACTTCTGCCCATTTATCTGGAGATAATCCTCCACTGTTATAGAGACTCATCGTATCTCAATAGGAAGTCCTTTCAACCAGTATTCATCATGGGATAAACTCATGCTGGCGTGCAGTTGACTTCTAGCCTTGCTCCGACATGCGAGACTGCATGATTTGTTTGTCTATTCTGGTTATGTACTTCAGTTCCAGTACTCCTTGAAAGTTTCTCCTTAGGTGAACAAAGCTGTGACAACAGCATTTCTGCCGAACTTCTCTCATCAGAGATTTATATCCGGTTGACAAAACTTCAACAGTATTGCTAAACTGATATCTACATACATTTAATACTTGGCTGTTCGTGTCATAAATTGTTTGTTGTTATTCTTAACGCTGTTTACGCTAGGCTTTGGTCTATGACTTAATAAATAAAAATAAGAATAAATAAAAATTCCACCTTTTCAACACATAATAAGCAACGAATGCAGAGGGATCCGTTTCTTATTTGGCCCACGGCATAGCACTCTTTCTTTAGTGTCGTCTAAGTGAGCAATGTTACGTGCTAGTGTCTTTAGTCAGCTTAAAGGATTAGGAGGAGGGTTCTCGTCCACAAAGTTAAGTGTTTAGTAAAACCGGAAAATTAATAAATAATTGCGATATTTTGAATCGATGTCAGGTTTGTTAAGCGTTGAGTCGAAACGCCCAGGGAGTTGTCTGAAGAACATTGTGCTCCCTCTATGTCCTGAATCCTCTTAAATTCTTTTAAATTTGTCTTTCTCGCATAGCAACACTGCATTCTTTGACATATGCTCAGCAGTTCTCGTTGACTACCTCCATAAAGGCTTCAAGAAATTATGCCTGCCGTAGTATCACCAATCACCAACTATATATAAAAGAGTTTGTCCGTGGAGTGATCTAACCTAAGTGAGGTACGCTGCATCATCCACAACAAGGGCGGTCGAGTGATCTAACCTAAGTGAGATACGCCGAATCATTCACAGCGAGGGTGGTCGATGATCTAACCTGAATGAGGTACGCCTCATCATCTACAGCGCGGGCAAAATTTGCTATTGAACGTGGGATGTTGCTGCAGCAGGGGAAACGCAGCCCTTTACTGCTTAACACAACAGCACCTACGCGCGTTTCTGAGCGTCCAGATTCAGAAGCCGACTTCGTGCCATTAGCATGAGAAGACCACTAAAGGGCTAAGGGTAGAAGGGAGGCTTTGAGGGTGGAGAACCGACGGCGATCAGGAGGGAGCGACCAGGAGGAGCATCGTGATGGTCGATGGGGGGGGAAGATGAAGCAGGCCAGGAGGTGGCACCAAGAAGAGTTTAGGCAATATGTAGGGATCATTAGGGAGTTACCAATCAGGGGAGCGGACAGTAAGGAGGATCAGCAAGGGGATCCATTACCATTAAGAGAGACCGGATTTAGAGGAGAGGATGTGACACCGATGTCACACAATGGGCGTTCGCTCACCGTCGTCGTGTCGTGAGCTGGAAGGTCTACTTAATTAGGGTAGAATGGTAGGAATGATTCCGAGGGGGGGGGGGGGAAAGAAGAATACACCTTGAAGAAGGGACCTGGAGACGGGACCAGGACGGGAAACCAACAAAAAGGGAGCCGTAAGAGAATTCATACGGAGAACAAGGAATCTGCCATATACATTGCCTCTTCATGCTCGAAATAGCGCGCTTCTGAGCTTCTTGATCCAGAAAACAGGCCCCTACATCGCGCAGCAAGCATTTCCTGATTCTGAATACGTGTCACCGACCGTGCCGTGAGCATGGGAGGACCACAAAAGGGGTGGTGGAGAAGGGCGGTAAGGGGGAACTCTATGGTGGACCAGGAGAGCGACCAGGAAGGAAAGGAAGAACCTGGAGGAGGGGCTAGGACGGGAAAACCAGCAAGAAGAGACCAGTAGGTGTCAATAGTGAAAACAAAGAAGTGGGCCAGTAGTTGGGACCAGGAAGGTAAGGGACTAAAGAGGGGAGGGAAGACCTGTAAAGGCGGACCAATTAGATCCAGTAAGAATGAACGAGTGAGGGGGAACCTGGTTTCGGAAGACATGTCAACGATATCTGGAAACGCTAGCTGTTGAGCATGAGAACGGTTGCGGAGGAGCAACCTGAGGGACAAGAAGTACTGCGCACCGCAAACCAATCACGTTAATGGCCGGTCCGGAGAGAATCTCTATGATGAATGCACGGAAGTGGTGAAGGGCTTGATGCCGATAAAGTACGCACCAAGTCCTAGACGCTAGCGAATTTTATGTTCTAGAAAAACTACTTTCCATAGGTCAGTGATGCTACAAAGTCGCGCGAAGCGCGCAAGTGCGAAACACGCCGTTAGGCGTGTCGGAGCACTTGTATTGACACTAAAAGACTCAATCCGTTGAATAATACAACCTATCGAATAGAACTTTCGAAGACAGCGATTGCTGTGAAGATGAGTTCTGCTTCGCATGACCTCAGATTTCGAAGATTTCGACGTCTGTAATGATATTCTGAAATTCAGTGCGTACGCCAGCACTAGTGAATTCGTAGCAGACGTGTAATCCTTCCAGATGATTAGGAGTGTAGCTGCGGACACCCAGGAGCAGCAGTGCAGACGAGCTATGGGTTCAATATGGAGCTGTTCCAGGAACACGGGTTAACAACCTTCGATGTTTCATTCCAAAACCGCCTTTTGGTTTTGACAGCTGAAATCAGAAGATATATTGCATTAAAGAGCAAAGAATAATAAGCAGATGCAGTTTAGTGGACCGCTAAGATAGCACTCGCCAAAAGAAGGATTTACTTGTCACTACCACCTACATATATATTTTTTAAATCTGTACAGAATTGCGCCAAATGAAAAATGTTTGCAACAATCTAGATATAAAGATTTCTCTTCAGACACCACCCGACACCACATGATTAGATATAATTTCAATGAGGAACTAATGAGATCACACCTTATATGACGCGTATAACGCAGTTGGAGAAGGCACTGGTCCTCGCGAACACGCGGAGTCAGATTCGTATCCTGTCCATGTCAACCAATTTTCTATCGGTGTTGATGAACTGGTTTTAGATGTATGGGAGGGATTAAAAACTGACATGTTCATTGATTGACCACTGCATGCGACTGCAAGGTCTAAATCAAATTCAATTTACCTCCATGACATCCACTAACTGTAGAATTCCTGGCGCATCCTATCCAAGGATAGATCAACCTTCATCCATACCATTTTGGATTACTTTTCTATCATCGATCACCAGTCATCCACATAAATGCTTAAAGGATAAGGAATAAAGGACGGCATCACTCAATCATTTTTGGAATGCGCCACGCATTCTACTTCTATGGGACGTCGTGGAGGCGATGTGAATGCGTGTCCATTCAATGACTTGGTGGCCAGCCGATGAACAAGTCAGCGCTTTATCCTTCCCGGAGAAGTCTGGTACCAATCCACCGTCTCCGGAGGGATGAAAGGCTTACTTGGCCTGGGCAGGAAATCCGCAACAGGATCCTAGTATCGGCTCACGCGACAGCCACTACCTTGTCCGACTGCGCTACTCGTGCCCACAGCTGCTTGTTCCAAAAAAAAAAACGCCGCGATCGCGAACGTATCATTCATAACAGACACCCAGTTCTTCTCCGCGTCGAAACCGAGTGATTCTAGAGGCTAGGTGGTGTTTTCTGCAGTTTGATGGAGAGAAGTTAAGCTCATGACTATTGGCTATTTCCGTTGCAATTAGACGTTGGAATTAACTTAATTCCTTTAACATCCTAAGTCCAGAAAGTTGCAAAGAAAGGTAAACTTGTAATTAACAGCGTCCAACACTTATCGCTAACCTTGGACCTAATTAATAGTATAATAATAAGACATATTTGTCCCTTAAGAATCACAAGCTAAAAGCCTTGAGCTACTCTTAAAATACAGTTCTGACTAATCACTATGATTTTCTTCAGGCGTGATGACTGTTCTAGGTGGAATGGTAACGATCCTCCGAGTTCCACTATAAAAATCTCTAAAGCTAAAAAATGAACAATCACTATGGGAAGCGGATGAAATGAAAGCAACTCGGAGCTGGAAACAGATATTAGAAGTCGACTGTTTCGTATCTGCTTGCGTTGACAATATAATCATAGAATATGTACCTATTTTACCTTTTTCTTCGAATTTGTGCCTGTTTGGTGAGACTAATCAGTTGATGTCGGAAATTCCTGAGACACTGTAGCAAATGTTCCCTTGTGATCAAAACTCTTCCACCACGCGGGACTCGACCTCCTGGTGCTGGTTCGACTCCTGCCTAGCACTACAGTTTCGATCACGACAAAAACATTTTACAACACCATATACCATATATACTGTTCTAGGCTTAAAACAAATATATTGACACTGCTGCTATGTAGTAAGAAGTTCAACATATTTTGATGCAGTCAGAATTTGACTCGACATGTATTCCCTACCTTATTGCATCATGTGGTTTAAATTGGCATAAATAAATAAATAAATAAGACATATCTGTGCACATATTCTGAATAAAGATTTGAGCGCTTGCTCCATTATCACCGGTGTTCCTGGGAGCAAGGCCTCCACCTTGAAAAAATACCGCAACAAATATGATTGTGACGAGGCAATGAATATCAACCGCATAAACAGAGTGCTTGATTCAGTGACTTAACCGAAATATTGGTATTGAAAAGCGGAAAAAAGGAATACAAAAAAGGAAGAAATCAAAGACGCCTTATCCGTTCTTAGTCGTTCGATAAAGCCTTGTTCGCTGTTACTGAGATCCGAGATGTGCCTTCAGATGAGCGGAGTCGACATTGTGTCTGTTGTCTTCCACACAACAACCGACTCGTTTGGCATGCTGTTCAACCTGGTGCTTCTCTATCTAGTGATCTATCGAACACCAAGCAACTTCGAGGTGTACGCGATACTGATAGGAAACTTTGCTATCACCGATTTTTCAGCGTGTTTGGCCTCCTTCCTCATACAGCAGAGGTGGGAAAGCACAAATGAAAGTCAATGTTCTTCTATGCTTCCTGAAGTGCTTTTTCAGAATTATCCCCGCTGGAACGAGCCTGGTGTATTTCTCACATGGGCCCTGCAAATTTGTTGGAGAGGAGTTCTGCTACATAATGTGGGTTTTATTTATCTGTTTTGCCTTGTCATTCAATGAAAAGTACAGGGATAACATTAGTCATGTTGAGCATGACACAATCCACATCTTTTTTTTTTTGGGGGGGGGGGGAGGGGTGGGAGGGGAGAAAATGGGTCAAATGGAAACGAAAAATAGGCATTTTCATCTGGAACAACTTGTTAACGTTAGGTAGTCGAAGGCAATATGCACGAGACCTCATGGGCAATCAGCACGTAGCATTTTACTCAGTAACCAGGGAGTCTAAGTTCGAGTCCTGCCTGGCCTATGGCCAGGGACAGATGCCAGTCTGGTGCTCCCTAATATTTTATTTATTTATTTATGGCGTGAATTACAATCAATCACACGCGTGTAAGACACAAGCTCAAACAACAAATATAAAAATATGTAACTAAAACCATCTACAAGAAACCCTTTCTGGTTAAAACGTTCTTAAACTGACAGACAGACATGTTATGAAAATCTTCAGATTCGCCTATAAACAGGTTGAGGTCCTTAAGGTTCCGATAAGTGAGGAAGTTAGACCTAACCTGTGACCTTGGCACTTGGGGATACAATCTAAGTCTACCGCCTCTACTCCTCGTTAGTGGGACATCAAAAAATTCTATGCTTTCAATGGAATTTCTGTTTGTGAGAATTTTAAAAAGCATGATTAGATCAGCCCTTTTCTTTCTGCTGCGTAGGGAGGGTAAGCCAAGTTGCTTGGCTCTTTCAACTCCGTTTGGTATGTCCGCATATCCTAGCTTAAAACACCTCATAAATAATTTACGTGTGTAATTATTTTGGACGCTTTCAAGTAATTGGATGTGTTTCTTCAGACAAGGATTAAAGACGGAGGTACAAAACTCCATAACGGGTCTAACATAGCACTTGTATGCACGCAGGAGAACCCGAGGATCACTAGTTTTTAAAGTCTTGAACAAGTTATACGTTCGATAGTTAGCTGACCTTACAAGGGCTTTAAAATGTAGATTGAAATCCAATTCACTAGTTATTAGAATACCTAAGTCTCGAGCTTCCGAAACCTGCTGCAGATCAATGCCTTTGAGCCTGTAGATTGGAAAATGGGGCTGACGCCTTGGGTGAACTACAAAGCAATGTGTTTTCTCAACCGCTAAAGGAAGTTCCCAGTCGTCTGCCCATTTTTCAACAAAATCAATGGCATCTTGAACCTCACTGGAAGCACCGCTTTTATCTACTTCCTTGTAAATTTTAACGTCATCCGCATACATCTTGCATTTGACAACAAACCTTGAAACAAAATCAGGGAGTTCGAAAGTGTACAACAGAAACAGCAGTGGCGACAAAACTCCTCCTTGCGGTACTCCACTAGGTGCTGAATGCATCGCTGAGTAATCATCGCCAACTCTGACTTGAAATGTCCTGTCTGAGAGGAAACTCCTGATCCAGTTTATGATCATGGGGTGGATTCCAACTACCTTCATTTTGGCTAACAGTTTTCCCAGCGGGACTTTGTCAAAAGCCTTAGAGAAGTCGAAAAACACTACATCCGTTCGGTTTTTACGTTCTATAGCCTTTGTCCAATCATTCAGAGAACTAAGTACCGCAGTCTCCACTGAACGTCCCTTCAAAAACCCGAACTGTTCTTTAGAAATGATGTTGTGCTCGTGGATATGCTGCAAAATATTTTTCTTGACAATTTTTTCGAACGTTCTTGCGAAAACTGAGGTTATACTGATTGGACGGTAATTCCTGGGATCATCAAACGGGGGTTTTTTGGGAATCGGGGTGAAGAACGCGTGTCTCCATCTTCGAGGGACATCGGCATTCATGTAACTCTTGTTAAAAATTATTTCCAATGGGTGCGCTACATATTCAGCAACATTTTTAATAAAAGATAGAGGAAGAAAGTCCGGAGAAATAGAATGAGACATGGGCCATTTTGACAGTGCTTCAAAGATTTCCTCTTTATGGAACCACAATGTAGGCCTCATTTCAGGAAATCTAGGGAGAGGGGGATTGGTGGACTCGCTCCTAGTGGCACCTACCGCTGAACTGTTGTACACCTTTAGGAACTCCCTCGCTAATAGATTTGCCTTTTCAGTAGATGATGATACAAAAGTGCCATCCGGGTTAACAAGGTTTGGCACAGAATTATCCTCTCCAGAGCGAAGCCTAATGTACCTATAGAATGCAGTTTTATCGGTTGAGAAAATATTTCTTTTTTAAACATGAAGATTGTAGCGGAAAATTGCCTTCTCCAATTTTTTACTGAAGCATTCATAGTTGGCCCAATCTCGAGTGCAGGCTGAGCTACTTGCTATGTTCCACAACGCATTCTGACGTCCTATCATTCTTCTGAGATGATCTGGGAGTTTTAAACTAAGTAGTTCAATTTTCTTCACGGGAACATACAGGTGAATTACATGATGTAGAGCAAAAAGTAAAGTTTCATACATTTCGCCAACCGTTTCGACATTTCTCAAGATTCCTATCCAATCAACAGCAGCTAGATGCTCCTTAATTCTGTCATAGTTAGCCGCTCTAAAATTTCTAACCCACCTTGCTTTGTGAGTGTTGAGATCCAGTGAACGTACCACTATAAATGTAACGGTTGCATGATCACTACTACCTAAAGGTGGTCCGACATCAACATATTGAACCAAATTTGGGGAATTGCATAACACCAAATCTAGCACAGCAGTTCCTCTAGTGGGTTTAGATACCAATTGTTGAAAACTGTGAGCTTCAAATGCGTCCCTGAAAATATTTGAAATACTATCACTTACACCACACGCTAATCCAGGTAGATTGAAATCGCCCAAAAGAATGCATGGAGCACTGCAAATGCAGAAGTCACTAATGACTTTGGCCAGTTTTGCTGAGTTTGGAGAGTTACATGTTGGAGCTCTGTAGAGGGCAATAAAGCGAAGAGAGCTATTTTCTCCAACATCGCAGATCAAAATTTCATAGGAATCCTTAACGGATTCCTGATAAATTAAGTGATAAGGAATGTGCTTCTTCAGGAGCAATATGACTCCACCACCTTTCTTATACAACCGGTCACATCTAACGCCCACATATTGTCTGGCAGCTATACCCATGAGCGGGTTTAACTCATTTACAGAAGAGAGCCAAGTCTCGGTTAAAGCAACAACGTCATAGTTTTTATAGCAAAGATGCGAGACGAAAGAATTGCAGTTCTTAACCATTGATCGAATATTTGTGAGTAGACATGAAATCGGAAGATTATTATTCCACGGAGAACCTAGCAGTTTCCCGAGGAACTGCTAGGCACAGAACCGAGGGTTGTATCACCAAGTTCAAGGTGAGGGGATAGAGCTGGAGACCCCTCCCGCGGGGCGAGCTGGGTCACAGCTCCTTACCCCTTTAGTTAGACGAGCTTCTCGCCAACGATCCCTCTCCTCCCTAGTTAGGGAAGGGCGCAAGTAGATGCCCTTTTGGGGAGGGAAGAAACGCAGGCGAGGAGCTCTCCTAACCGCCTCCCTCTGGAACCTACTGGCAGGTAGAACTACCTTAACCAGCCTAGGCCTTCCTTGTCCCGGTATTCCCATGCGGTAAACAGCCGTCGGTGCGCACTCAATGTCCAAGAAATCAAGGATCTGACGAACACAAGCGAAATCGTGGGCGATCTTCGCGGAGGCACTGCTACTGGGTGATTCCGGGAGGTTTGACAGGACCAAGGAGCGTTTAATCTCACTGTCAGGATCCAACGAGGGACTGGAATTAGTGCTGTTATCGCAATCCCTCTCGATCGTAACATTCTCCTTCGGAACCTTAGAATTATAAATTTTTTCTTTAAGAGATAAATTCTCTTCCCTCAGTTTCTGCAGCTCCACCAGTAGGTCGCCATTTCTTTTATTGAGCTCTTTGATCTCCTCGCGAGTCTCCATGAGAAGTTCGAACACCAGGCGAATGTAATTCGGCACATTGTCGCCTTCCATGGCATCTTGTAGCCTTTCGGTTGCCGGCTTCACCTCCTTGGCGTTCTGTTTAGCAGAAGATCTCGTAATCCTCTTTCCTGCAACTTGCGAAGCACGGGCGGGAGTCATTTTATCGATCAAAGAACGTTGCACTGTCGATTCCGTAATGGCGAACTTCGACAAAGAAATACCTGCTGCGGTGGCGCATGAAGTGAAGATTTCCACCCCGCCACAAGGTAACCAGCAGCTCTTGTAGAACTCGGCGGCAGACCAAGATCAGCCTAGAAGAGGCAACGGACGATTGGGAGTCTTCAGAGCGAACGCAATCCGACCGCGCAGCACGACCGACCGATAGTTTTTCCGATATGAAAGAATGCACAAAGGAACTCAAAGGTAAAAAGGATAAGAGATTATCTCTTCTGGTATACGTCAGCCATTCCACTTCTACCTGCTGTCGTAGAAGAAACTTGAATGCGTCATTCGCCTTCACATTGATTTGTGATGGCCAGCGATTAGAAAATTTTAACCCTCCAAGCCCAGCAGGTAGAAAATGTTATTATCATAGGCAAATCTAGCCTCAATCAACCGACATAGAACGCACGGAGGACTTGCTTAATGACATTGCAGAAATGGGGGCCCTTTCGGAGTCAGGGGGATGAGGCCCTTTAGTGCTGCTGTTTGACTGGAGTACACACGGGTAGGTAGTCAGGCTCTGTCATGCGGGCGAAGAACTTTGGGCAGCCAGTCAGACTGCCCGAAGGGACAGGGCAACACGTTTAAGGCGGCATAGAATTGGCTTACATTTATTCCTAGTCTGCCGGGTGCCAGCTTTTGGCCGGGTCGACACATCTACAATCCGCACAGGCGCGAACACATCCACGTACACTGTGCATGAACATGCCGCTCCCACGCACAAGGAACTCGTCGACCCGACACAGCAGGAGCAAGGAGTTCATCCCCTGCATCCCACCTGCGTTTCTGGGTAGTGCACTGTCGCACTCGGTTCACGTTCCATTCCTCTATCCAACACCCGGGGACGCGCCACGTGGCCCTGCGACAAGCGGCCCGTCTCCCTCCTAACAATGGACTCCTGGGAAGTAGGTGGCATGAACCAAGAATCTCGATTCGGGTGCACAGGACAGTCGGTGCCTTCTCCACTGCGCTATCACGCGCTATTTATTAGGACAAGCTTGTGAGCGGCTATTCCGAAAGAAACCTACGTGCTCATGAAACACAGTTCGCGACATCGAGGCTGTTTCTTTATAGCAGTGCCTCATTAAGATATGACTTCATGCTCTCCTGTTACACACATTCACTTTACTGCTTGCTGTTCTCGTTCTACTTCCGATACTACGTGCTGGCAAACAGACAGCCCACAGCCACATCGCTACGGCTGCTCATTGTTGTTATTGCGATACCTTCGATATTTCAATTCGTGAGTTTTAGCTCAAGACCTACGATCCCTTCACAAAATTCTGTGCGAATAATGTGTAGAGTTATACATCGCCTCACCTGCACATTGACTGCCTACTTCAGCTACGAAAAGAGTTTCAGTAATTCTGAAAATCACCTCGAAAATGGGCTAATCTGATGCCGCCGTTTAGCCTTCCTTAGAGTAGTGGAGGAAATTCCCGCACATACTGACATCAACCCTCGTGCCTATTTATACGTCTCAAAAAAGTCTTAAAAATACTTTTTGCAGGGAGATGCCATTGCAAGTAAAGCTGTTTTAGTGGTTTAGTATTCATATGGAGGCGGAAAAATAGAAAATTTGCGACAAAAATGGGTGAATGGTAAGAACTGCGGCACGTGCTCGACTAAAACTTCAAACATTGGACTCTGTTGGTTGTGTCCGGACTAAGCGCTTGTTGCATCGTAAATTAAAGATTTTATTTCCATGAATTACTCTTAAAGCCTGATTCTATAAGAAGACACATTATTCTGTTTGCAAGCAGTGCTCTAAAAAATATGAGAACTGATCGAAAGTCTGTAACTTTTTTTTGCCAGTAGGCTATCAGCAATAGTTAAGGCTAGAGTAAAAATTCAAGAAAACAAAAATATTACATCTTCAATCTCCAACTTACGATTACAACAGACGCTTAGTCCGTACACAACTAACCGAGTCCAATTTTTGGCTAAGGGTCTCATCGTTGCACCAGTACTCCTAAAAATTTCTAATTGTAGACACAGTTGTTTAGCAACTATATGTCTCATAAGCGTCAGTTTGGTATCATATGGCAGTGTCGTGTCTTTGTATAAGCTCTTTTACCTGGCATTACGACTGAGCTTGTAAAACTAAATAGTTGTAGCAGAAGTAACTATCGCGTGGAATTTTGTAGCACAAGTTAAAAGAAAGCCTTACGGGTAACAAAAGACCCTTTCGGGCAGCACATCTCGAAAAACTTCATTTTTTGGCCTCATATGTGCTTTAAATCACACAGACAGGTTCACTATCCGTAACGGTCTTTTAAACAGCACTTACTTTTCCTAGAAATACCGTGCTGTTACAGACAGACACAACAGTTGCATGGCTTAGTTACTGCAACGTTGTTGTACAAAATTAAATGCACATATCAGCCTATTGCCAGAATAGTGTTGGCCGTGAAATCAACACTTCCTGTCAAAGTTTGTTGAGCCGTCGCGGTTGTTACAAAACGTTTTGAGAGGAACTAGCAATGCTGTGGAGTCTCGACCAGGTGAAAATCAGTACTTTTTCTAGATCATCCTGAGCTTCGCCAACCAGCCTGTTGAGGAGCTGATTCCTATACTAAGAAGGGAGCTACCTCAGTACAATCTTACCGGGGAGACGATATCAGGACACACGAATGTCTTCGAGTGGAAGCTGTTCATGTACGCCGGATGACCAGTAGAAGTGTGGTATATGCGAGGTCGCTGAAAACTGGCTCATCGAACCTGTCGTCGAAGCCGATCAGGATCATCTGGGGTAGATATTCCTACCTCATTGTCCTTGTAAATGCTCGTTTGAAGAATTTACTCAATCACGCACTGAATCCAGTTGTTTCACTTTATCACTGAAGACTTGCTCACTCACTGAACTAAGTTGCTCATCTACCTGAAGGCTTTGCTTACTCACTTGCTGAACTGAATTGCTCAGCTTAGCCACTCAACGCAGTTGTTCAACTTACTCACCGAAGATTGACAAGAATAAGCTTCTTGACATTTTGCTTTGCTCGGTTGTTAAAGGCTAATACATGTAGTCGTTTTCTCGTTTTCTCGTTTTAGTCATAGTTATGGTTTATAGTTTGTGTTACTACTGCTGTGGCAGTTGAATTTTTTGTTGCTTGAATATTTTAGCTCTTTCACATAGATGATTGTATTTATCGTATTACTGAGCTGCTACTTCGAATTAATTATCTTAGAGCTGATTTCGCTGACTAGATCCTGCATCTACCCAGCCCATGTCTCTCTCTTAGGTACACTATTCAGAGTTTTCGACTCATACTTGGCTATCAATAATCCATCGTCGTTTCTTGAGAATGTACGACTTTTACCAAACGAGTTTGATAGTCTGCATGACCGCTTGCCCGAAAAACTCACATTTACCAACTAACCTATCTCCCATTTCGGCGAAGCACAGATTGTGCATTTTTATGAGGTAAGTATGCCTGTTTGCATCTTTGTCTTCTTCGTTTGGTTGCTCGAAGGAGACGACGTGTTGCATTTTAAATTCATAGCCCAAGGCAACTCATGTGCTCATATGTCAAAGGATTTCGCATTAGGACACTCGACCATTTGCCGTGTTGTTAAGGAAGTGGCTCAAGCCATTGTAGATGGTGACCGTTGCTAACGTTAATTCGCTTCCTGAAGTATATGATCTAATGCTGTCTTTTACAGAAATGCACAATTGTGGTTTATTTCCACTACCAACACCTACATGGTCAGATGCTGAAAAAGATATGTATGTAGTATCGTTTATCATTTTTAGTATCTTTTTCAGCTACCAATCGAGAATATCAGTTAGTGAACATATCTACTGCAGTGCCTGGTTAAGAGCGGCTCGAGGTGTTTCAATTATAAAGGGTATAATAGCATTGTACTTCAGCTTTGGGGTAGGCTATCGATGCGTCATCTACAAACTCGGCATTGGATATTAGAAAGAGGCTATTTCCTGTTTTGTAACTCACGAATAGCTCACATCTTACAGGAGCACCGAGTGGGACATCTGATGCAGGGATTTTTACGACCAGTTCAATTAAGGCCTTCCTCGAACAGCAGCTTGACAACGTTGGGAGGATGAGTAACTGCGATCTTAAGACGCGCAGTACACGTTTAGCTATGCGTTCGAGGTACCTTGCCATTTTATCATCGACCAAGGTTTTCGCCTAACCACTCGTTTCACTCGCTCTAGTCGAACGCTGAAGCTACGATGGATTCTAAAAAAGTTTACTTCAACTTCAGGTTTCAAGGTATTATGTCACGAATTTATTTTCTAATCTAGTTTGTACGGAACTGTGACGACTTAGGGCTAGACGGGCAGTGAAGAGCTATTTTGGTCTCCTTGCAAGCTGATTTCGTCTTCTACTAACACCAGTTTACGTAATTCCGAAACTGTGAAAATTAGCACGCCGGCAACTATGGTGAGTACAATGTAGGACCTCGCTTTAGAGCGATAAATCGAAATTTCTTTTTGGATTCTTCAAGTCCCTTGATCGATTTGATCAGAAGGAGCGCCGTCATTGAGCGATTCGGCTTCAGTCGCTCCTTTGAGGAGAAGGAGGGACGGGGAGCAGTATGCAGCACCGTAAACCGACACAGACCAAAACAGCTGTCGTGCGCAACATGTTCCGCACAGCTAGCAAGGCATCTACTGGGGAAAACGAGCGCAAGAAATCACTAGCGCTTGCTCACCAAGACGCTGCCAAGAATGGGTATACATTATTTGGCTATCAGCAGTCGCTCACGTAATTCCTCATTTGACGACAAAATCCCATTTGTCATCCCGTTCGTGTCAGACAGTGTCAGCACTTCTACTAGGAAGTGCGTTAGAAGGGCGGGATTGAAGAACGATGTCAAAGTGGTAGATACACCTCCTGCTCACCTAAAAAGTCGTTTAGTGCGCAACCGCCTGTACGACCGAACTTGCGAAACCCCGAATTGCTCCATCTGTTCTGCAGGTAATTAAGGTGACTGCTTGATTTCAGGGGTTGTCTACCTAATAAGGTGCAACAGCTGTGGAGGTGAATACATCGGTGAAACAGCTCACCTCTTCCACATTCGCAATAAGGAACAACTGGAAGGGAAGAGCAGGTCATGACCATCAACTGCTCTGGGCTGCCACAGAGTAAACGACCATAACGGCGCCGACTTTGAGGTCGCTTTCAAAATTCTAGTACGGGAGGCCCATACCGTTGCACGCAAAACCCTGGAGCGGTTTTGGATAGAGGCCAAGAGCCCGAGGTTTAATCGGCAGGGGGAATGTGTCTATATAACCCGCAAGCTCACCCTTACATCAGTCTCGCCTTTTAGACAGTTTCACCTCGTGTTGTCCCTCGGGTGCTCCAAATGTTGGGCTGGTGTCACCCCTCTCTGCTGGAAGGGTTGCTGATCGGAAGGTCTTTGAATTCTCGCAAGGTTCGTGGCGATGTTCGGCACAGTAGCTTCCACATATGTTTGGACTTTTTCAGACTCTGAAGAAGGCGACATCGCCGAAACATCAGTCGTCAATAAAGCATGTACTATCTCGGTTCCGAGTTCAACACCACAATAAACAATTGGACAGCGATCAATGCCGAGATTCATTTAGGGTCGAACCTGGTAGCTATCTACTCCAATCAACTCATTGTTTATACACAACGAACAATTTATATAAGACGATAATTGCATAATTTTGCCTGGCTCTCGTGCAAAAATTGGAATAACAGCGCCCAATCGGGAAAACCTGCAAAAATCGGAAAACAACGCGTAAATATCATGCGACCACCCCTAAGGTGAATCTATCTTTAGAACTCGTAGTCGCACCAGCACCCGTATTTGCGATGAAACAACGATTTATAGACAATTCTCACAATTTGATGATGTTGCCCATACCGCTAGTTAGGATGTACTTTCCATTTCTTGTGAATTTAGCGAAGCAGATCACTCCACCAGAGCGCATCGGTTCGAAATACCATCCCACACCTTCATGCCGTCTTTTGACCCAGTAACGTATAGGCGAGCGTTATCAGAATAGCTAACACCTATCACAACATCTTTATGCTGGTCACCAGGAGCGGAACATACGAAGCACGGCGCTACATATTTCAGCATTATGTATCCGAATAGTTGGACGAACAGTTGTAACAAGGAGATATTCGGGTCCTACATAAAACGATAAAGCTCCGACGGGAAACACCTCCGATAACGTTTTCATAGCTCTCTTTACAGCAGTTTTGGAGAAATCAACATTTTCACAGTTTTGTCCGTGAAGCCGGAGGCTAGTATTTGTTAGCCGGAATGGAATGCGACAACAGTAACGTTAAAGAGACGATCATGTAAAGTATGCAATACATGATGGTTTGCATCAGTACCATTTTCGCTTATTTCCCCTCTAACTCTTCGAGCAATCACCCTTTCTCCGTCCAAAATGTTGATTGCACAATCTGCTGAAACAAGGTGTCATCGTTATTAAATGCGCAGTTCTGCAGGAAGATTTGTGGGTTGTAAGATAAATAGTTTCGTAGTTACACGGCTCTGCTGACGTCGGGATGAGACTTGCATCAAATTCTATATCCAGTACAGTAAGCATCACATCACAGCCTGTTTCTCTTTCGCCTCTCAGTCGTCGAAAAATTGCTTGGCGATGGAAATGAGACGAAATAATTTGTAAGAAGGTGGAGGTGGTCGCGCAGCACATCCAATCACTTGCGCAGGAGATAAAGCGAGCTGCTAGTATCCATCGTAGAAGAGTTGCCCGAATTCTATACATGCAAACTTATCATCGGGCGGCTCTTCTACGATGGACACTCTTTAATGTCAGGACTCATGCTTGCTCAGCTGTATAATTTGAAGAATGGAACAAGATTAACCCATTGACGACCGCGCGGCCCAATTTCGGCCCGTAGTTTTTCTGTCGCGTGGGACCGCGCGGCCCAATTTTAGCCCGCGGTTAAAAAAATTTTCGCTGCGGCCCACTTCCCCAATTTTTCATAGTTTACTAGTATTCATTAGATTCGTTGGATCCTATTAATGCTACCTGCACAGTGGTCCGAGAATCATTTACTTCTAACGAAAGCTTTGATAAAAAAAATCAGCACAACACACTATTCAAACCTCAAATAAATAGATACTACTCACGAACAGCTACGTATATCTCACAAAAATGGTCATGGTTAAGACATCTAGTCAAATTTCTCGCGAAAAACTTGAACCCAATTTAGAGAATATTTCAAACACTTTCTACCTCGTGTGGTCACCTTATTTGCACGATTCGTGACGAACGAGCGCCCTTTTCTGTGCTGACCTTTTTGTAGCAGCAAATACATCTTCTACGCTTTGCTTCGAACCTGTTCAGGCCTTTTCCAATATGTGGCTCACCCATTGGAGAGGGAGCTTCATTTGGAATACCGTGAAGTAGTGAATGCACGAGATTCGAGCCTCAAGGCGGTCCCAGCGCGCGGTCCCACGCGCCAAACACGCGATTTGCCGCGCGGTCGTCAATGGGTTAAAAGTGAAGATGATGCGTTGCAGCAACGATAAATCTCTAATGGTATGCACCGTCACTAGACGGAGTCGCCTTTTGATAGCGTCGGTTTATCATAGCGTTACCTCGTGCAGCACCACATTGATCATCCCATGTGTTCTTTACGTTCCAAGTGGGAACTTCCCGCTCGGAAATAAAAAGGATCTCATTGTACGTGACCTGGGCTTCAAAAAAAATCTTCGGACTAAGTAGTGCTAATTCTACTATTCGCAGGAGCAACGTCTGCACCTTTCAAAAATGGTTAAGTATTATTCTAAAGCAGTCTATGATTACTCAACGGCAAACGACTCCATCAGATTTTCATCAAACTCGTTTGCAATCGTGTTTTTCCTTTCCCTTGGCGATTGCAACCCACAAAAAATAAACCATGAACGACTGAAACCCACAAGGAAGAAAGTAAAAACAAATAATAAAAGAAGGTACGCAGCGGTGAAGTACCGCGGAACTTATCAACGAAACTCCTCAGAAGGAATAGACGCTCCCACTGCACATGCATTACCTAATATAGACATGGATAAAACTACAATAATTACTCACCTCGCTGGATCTTCGCCGACTTCGCAAAAACGCGTCGAAATCGAAAGTTCGAAATAGGCTCTACGATCAGCAGTGTATTTTGGAAAACTGCGTTATTTGCCCAAATGGTAGTTTAGGCAAATAACGCAGTTTTCCAAAATACAGTTTAGGCTCAAAGGCTGGAGCAATTTATAAGATCGAGTGCTTGGCATGTAACGCCAAATACATCGGAGAAACGGGAAGGGCTCTTGCAGTGCGCGTAAGGGAACATCTATTTAGTAAACGACGTGGGTCGCTAACCAGTCCACTTGGAAAGCATAGGATTGATGCGCGTAACGGAAACGACTTTGAGGTGAAATGCACCATTTTGGCCATTGTAGGAAATATTTCGGCGAGGAAAGCGTTAGAGGCATTCTGGATTTTTAGCAGAAATCCAGTGATGAACAACCGAAATGAGTGCCTGTCTGTTATGAGCGACTTTCTGCCGTTCGTGTCTCATTGTGAACTGTAGAAGGACCGGTCGGCGACAGTGGTGTGCAGTATGCCCTATTCGTCCCTACTGGCTAACTAACGTGGGAGAACATCAGTCCTTACGGTGGATCCAATTGGTGAGTTCGTTTCTCCCACTTGGCCCCTCCTTTTGTGCTCGTAGAGTAGGTCCGAAATGCTAGGGTAGTTAAGGCGCTTGGCGGAGTAGAGCGCAAATAAACTAATGCACCTCGTTCAGGCCTCTGAAGACGACGAGAAGTCGAAACGTCAGACCCTGCTAAATAAAGGTCCACCTATAAACCTCGTGTTGGCACAAAAAACTTAACTGACTAACAACTTACCATGCCGAGGTTTGAAGAAAAGAGAAGTTAAAGATTATTTCTGAGTTCTTACGCCCGCTCCGCCTTCACATCATTTCCATGATGATGATGCATTGAATTTCATTCTGACCGCTCTACGGCCTTATTCTCAATAAACCCTTCACTCCCCTGTTGGCGGCAATGCACTATCATTCAAGTTCAAATGCGAAGCTACAATATCAGAAAGGAGTTCTATGACTCATCGGCTGTCCCTTACTCTTTAACCTGCGAAAATTACTAAGCATTTTCGGTGCAAAGGTGTCCTTTGCAGCGCAGCATTTTCGTTTCCATTACGATGAGGCGAGTCTCAACCTCCTTAGTTGAAGGCACTCAGCTCCACACATCGCTACTAATAGGACAGTGGTCCTACAAATCATCGATTTAAAGCGTTCCGGTACCATTTTGTCTCATAATACGCCAGCCATCGAGCGCCATTTGGAACACGCTGCGCGAGTTCACCTCGAATGTCAGACTACCATCAGACGCAACTGCAGATCCAAGATGCTTGAAGTTTGTCGTCCGTATTAGCGCAGTGCCATTGATCCAATGAACCCGGCTTTGTTTACGTCTGTCGTCAAGTACTCAGATTTTTTTTGATTTAGCTTGAGCCCGAACATCGTCAGGCGGTCGTGCCAAGCTTGCGCTTGTCGCTCGAGTTCGTTCTTCTCTTCGCTTGCAAGCATTACGTCATATGCATACAGCACCGTCCAGGGAGTAGGCTTCTGATGGTATCTCGAGATGGCATCTATCACCGCAATGAAAAGGTGCGGGAAAAGCTCCGAGCCCTGGTGAACACCGACGGAGACAGGAAACTCTGCCAATGTTTCGCTGGGCTCCCACACTACTCTTTGGGCCACATAGTAAATATGCGCATCCACTCAATAAGCTCATTGAGAACACCGTGTTGTCGTAAGGCGTACCATATTAATTCACGCGCTACACGATTAAATGCTTTCTCTTAGTTGAGAAAAGCTAGGTGCAGCGATTTCTGCTTTTCGTGATGTCTCTCTGCCAGAAGACGAGCAGTATGTATGGCATCGATGGTGCCGCTGCTACGAAGCCACATTGGTTGATGGAAAGCTGGACGATGTTGCGAATACGTCCATCTACAATACGCTCATGCTGTGCGAGAGCAAGCGAATTGGACGGTAATTCGTGCAGCCCGCAGGACTGCCCTTCTTCTTCCATATCGGGATCGTCGTGCTTTCCTGCCTTTCAGGTACCTTCTTTTCCGTAACAACCTAGTTGAAAAACTTCGTTAACCATTCGGCAGAACTCTAGCACCTCAACTTCCATAGGTCAGCCACTATATCGTCGGAGCCCGTTGCTTTGCCTGGCTTCATTTTCTGCCAAGCCGCTTCCGTCTCCTCCACGGTAATTTTCTGCATCGTGTGTAGGAGGAACGCAAGGGATGGGTAGATAGGCTAACTCTACTGTCGAAATTCTCTCGAAGAATGCCATTGCCTCCTTGCGGTTCGTCAGAAGATGGCCGTTCTCATCGTTGATGCTCAAAAATTTCTCGATGTCGTCTGCCTGACGATGGCGTGTCTTGGCAAATCGATAAAGGTGTCCTTCACCATCGCGCGCCTCGAGTTTATCGCTGAGATCATCATAGTGGACGGCTTTTGCAACGGCTGCGGCCTTCTTTGCCGCTTTCTTCGAATCCTGATACATACGCCAATTGTCTACAGTCCTGTCGCGCAGGAACGCTTTACATATTTTTTCTTCTTTCGGGCTTTTTCTCTTACATCGGCAGCCCACAGCCACGCCAGCTTCATGGTCTTGCGGCGTCCATACTTACTCATGCCTAATCCAGAACACGCCGCGTGTAATATCGTATTCGGTGGCCTATTCCATGTTTCGTCGACGGCTGTTACCGTCGGTAACCGAATGCGAGAAACAGCAGCTGCGTCCTCCTCTTTCAACAGCCATCACTTGATCCTTGCTAGACCGCATCGCTCGACCTGCCTCAGCCTCGAAGGGGCGAAGTTAAGCGTGCAGTGTGTAGCAGCGGACGGTTATGCGTGGCGACAATCTCGTACGGCGCCACCTTCGTATCTGTAACCAGCTTTTTTGCAGTGCTTAACAAGGATGAAGTCAATCTGTCTCTTGGTGCTCCCACTATAGAAAAACACTAGATGGAAGTCACCCTTTCGAAATACGGTGTTCGCGATGATGAGGTTATGCGAGTCCGCATACTCAAGGATTCGCTCACCATCAGCGTTACGTGCTCCATATCCAAAACCGTCCTGACACAGCTGTAACCATCTTTCGCAGTTCCCACATGACCGTTGAGGTCACCTGCGATAACGACAGCGTCTTCTGACAGAACCTCTGCTGTCTTTTCATGGAAACAATTTCAGAACGATACACTACGTCATTTACGAATGCCAATCGTCCTTGGGGCGTTGCTGTAGAAGTTCCTGCTAGGCATCGAATCGGACAGTTGAAGTTGATGCTCTGTTTCCAATAATAGCTGGATTCTTGTCTCCTGGCACGTGGCGCAGAACTGATGAAGGAGCGTTTGCCTTGATGCTCTTTACGCGGTTGTTGATGAGGACCGGTAGCGCTTTCTCGAATTTGATCCACATGAGGGCGACCTTACTGTCCGACTAAATGTGCGAGTTCAAATATGCCACTGCGCAGTATGCCATTTTGGAAGCGTCGATGAATACGTGAAGGTAGAATTGAGGATTGCTCGAATCGTCGAAGGTAAATCTTCTTGGAAGGCGAATTTCTTTGATGCAGCATTGCACAAGGAATGGTTCCCTCTCTTTAGAAAAGTCGAATGGCAGAAGTGTGTCCCACGACATCTTACTTTTCCAGAGCTTTTGGACGAATGCTTTGGAGACTAGAGTTGAAGTCATTATCCATCCAAGTGGATATACGTGCTGGCAACGAATTTAAGAACTTTTCTTTTTGTCCAAGTGCAGCAATCTTTTGATGACTTTGGAAGTGACAGAATGAACTCGTCGTCATTGGTGTTCCATTTAATTCTGAGAATATTGGAAATTTTGGTCGGCGGCTACACCATCAACAATCTCTACGAATTTTTTGAATTCCTCGTCGTTGCTTTCGAATTGTCGAACATTCACACCTGTGTCATGGAATATTTCCTTTCTTTGTTCGTATACAACTTCAGCATTCTGGGATGACGAGGCTTCTAAAAAGAGGTTGTCCACATAAATATTGCGTAGAATCTTCTGAGCACGTGGTGAGGAGTTGTTGCTAAGATGGTAGTGAATTTGACTCGATGTTGTGAAAGATAACGGCAGGACGCCGGACACTAACTGTCGTTGACTTCTTCAAAAATTCCTCGACCAGGATGATCTATAATGATGTTATGGTATTTTTAAAGCAAATCTGGTTGTTAATCCAACACCTTCAGCGTGCTTTTAAGACAAGAAGTTGCAAGATCGAAGTTGTTCGACAGTTCCGAGATATTGTCTTTGAAGGGCAGTTGGACCACGTATCGGCCCTTGTCTGTTGAAGTAAATCATGTCGTTGGCACTTGTCGTCATCGGATTGAATGGCGTCGTCGGATATACCTGCAGATTCACTCGACCAAAATTTTTCCACTAATTCCTCCAACTTTTGATGTTGTAGAGGATTTTGAAGAGCTTCACTGTTGATAGCGGTCGCGCATAAGTTGTGATTCTGAAAACTCTTTCCAGTGATGCCGTTTCCGAATCGTGTATGAAGAAGCTTGTAGGGATAACTGCTTCATGAAAAAATTGTAGGATAGAACTAGATCCCAATTAGGATTCCTGGTTGAGTGACGACATTGCGAGTTTGTAGACGATTCTGACTGTCAGGAATGACGAGTTCCATTTGCATTGGCCCTGTAACGAAGGGTGTCGTTTTGATGTAGATCGTGGTCGTTTCTTGGTTCTAGAGCAGTAGTCCAACTTTAGCTCGGGAAGATGGATAAATTTGCGGTCCAGGTTCGGCGAATGTTTGAACAGTGAACATCTCTTGTTTCTCCATTTGTAGGTTAAGTGTTTTAGCTAGCTCCTTAGTTGTGAACATTGTGGTAGCTGCGCTGTCGAGGATTGCGGTTCTGATTGGTTTTTGTAGAGGCTGATCTGGATTGAAGAGCGTGACTTCAGTGCACATTAGAGGCCTTTTTGGTTGACGTTTACGTTGACGATATTAGTGACGAAGATGTTAGGTGTCTCTGAAGAGGTGCGACTCGGTTCCTGATATGGTGTGAAGAGTTGCTGAGCTGTAGGGAGTTCTGCTTTGGAGGGCTTTGGTTTAAAATTGAAGTGGAGACCATGTTAGCACGATGTATGGTCTAGCAAGGTTGCGATCTGGTGTTGAAGTCTGAAGAGCGTGGTGGAGGAGTATAAGTCTTGATTCCTTCATGAGTGGCTTGGTTCGATGTTGAGAAAAACATGTGGAAGAATGGTGACACTTACTGCAGTGTAGACATAAGCGTTTCGATTGGCAATCCTTCGTCGTGTGACGTGAAGACAAGCAGTTTTAGCACAAACGCTTTGCTTTGATGAATTTTAAGCGACCCTTTGGAGTTTGGCGCGTTGGACAACTGGAGAGAATATGAGTATCTTCGCAAAACGCACAACCTTTCGTTGACAATTGTATGTTTTGTGCCACAGGTTGAGTGTGATTCTTTCTGGAAGATGAGTTCGGTGCCATTTGGCGTTGGTAGACGACGTTGATGTATGCTTCAGGAGGAGAGTTTTTGCAGACTTCCATTTCTTGTAGAGTTACCTCTTGCCTTACGATTTGGTGAGGATTTGGAGAAGATTCGTTGGCAAAAGGTTTTCATGATTTCCTCTTTGGCCGTAGATGCGACTTTATATATGCCTTGGTAGCTTGTTTAAAAGTCTTTCGAGTCGTTGTGAACTGGCGTACCAATGCGAACATTTGCGAGTAAAGAGCAAAGAGGTTTCGACCTTTCTTGTCACACGGTGGAAGAGAGGTGAGGCGCGTATAGAGCATGTGTCTTGTCGATGTGCTCTCGTCGAAGTGGTTCTTCAATATTTTGACTACAACTGGATAATTGGGGGCTGTAACCGAAAGTTCTTTGATGGCTTGTAGCGCTCGTCCTCGTAGAGTCGACTAACTCCGTCCAGTTGCGGTTTGCAGCCGACGAGTATGGATAACCGTGTCCAGTATTCTGGTTATCCGAGAAGACTGCTATCGAAGACTGGTAGGTCGAGCTTGCTGAGAATTGAAGCGTCAACGAAGGATAAAGTTGACGGGGCAGTTGGCGGAGACGCTGGAGGAGAGGAGATGGAGATTGGTGTTGAGGACCTGATGTTTTGTAGAGGATGGCAGCGGAAGTTGATGTGTGGATGATGACAACTGAGGCTGACGCACAGCGGCGGGTTCCCTGGAGCTTTGAGAGTCGGTGTCGGATTCTTCGTATAGTTCGAACTCAAACTGACATTTGCCGAATTCTGCTTCGATGAGCGACCTTACCCTGTCCAGCCTCTTCAGTGTGGAGACGGCGTCGTTGAGAATTCCTTGGAAATTCTCGTATTTGCTGTCGTATTTTTGAAGTTAGGAGCGACGAGTAGTTGTCATCGTTTCCACAGTCGATCGAGTCGAGAAAAGGCGCAGTAGGGTGAGCCGTGGACTGATGTATGGCGCTCGTATTCCTTTAGAAGATCGTCGTCGGAGTGCTTCGAAATTCGAAGTGAGTCGACATGGTAGCGTTCCGCAGTGCTGTACGGAGTTGTCGTTTGGTGATTCCAATTTGTTGGCGAGTTATGCCGGACATTCTGAGACTGGAGCTGACGATTGGCGGTGAGCGATTTGTCGTTGTTGTCGATAGAAGATGAGTTCTGCTCGCTTCTGCCAGGCGAGATGAAGTTGGTGACGCTTATACCGTGGTCGCGATGTGCTGAGCCGAGAGCAGTTGAAGCTTTATTGAAACTGAGACGCTTCCCCTATAGCATTTTGAGATCTGTATATATAATATGGTCTGATAAAGGAATTTGGTTTTAAAGGTGATGGTTATTTAACACAGTATTTTCCGCTATGTTTAGGCTGTTGGCTTATTCATATAGTCCTCATGAAGCCCGTATTAAATCTGAGTCGCAATCTTTATAATTTAAAATACAGAGCAATTGACATTTGAATATTTGCATTGCAATGCAGGGAGGCTTGAACAGGTAAGTTTAAAGTTCAATGTCATGTGATTTCAAGGGCTGAGATACGATTTATTCTAACAATCCTGTGACGCTAATTGAACACAAGCAATGGAAGTGCATAACGGACCTGGACAAGGCAAGTTTTTATCGAGGAGATCATGAACCAGAGAATGAAAAACAGTAAAACACCAGCAGTGAACCCGTATCGCTATAACTCAAGCTATGTAAGACATGTTTGTCAGGATCACTCCAATATAGCACCTAATTTTATGAAACATAGTGTTGGTGATCAACGAGGAGGAATGTCAGCTCCTCTTCCTCCGAGAAGGTATCACGATACATGACTTGTTGACAAGAAGATGAATTGGCATTCTATCACATGGGGAGGAGATCATATCATCACAAGAGGTACCGTCCAATCAAAATTTGTTAGAGATAGTATCTCGTCTACTAAACAGTAGTGGCCGGCTTGGAGGAGTGTGATTCGTGGTTGATCGAGCCATCTTTCGAGATTTCCTTGGAGCCTTTTGATAAGGAATATCCACCGCACAAGAACCCTCGAATGCAGTCGCGATACTGCTTGACGAAGTAGAGCGACGAAATGGGACTGAGGGCTGGAATGAAGCCCACCGAGATGAAGGTGGTGTGCTCCAGCAGTGGATGGTGATACACGCCAAGCTGACCACATGCATAGGAGAGCACGGCGCAGAGATAGAACAGCGGAAGAACTGCCTGCCACGTCAGCGCCTGAACAGCGACTGTTATGCAGAGCGAAGCTGTCCGGTGCAGAATAAAATTCTTCCATTTTGATGACACATTACTCAGCTCCTTTTTAGGTAATATTGTGCTGAAGTGAAATAATCAAAAAAGCGAAGAAGTTAACAGTTGTCACAAACATGTTGGCTGGTTGCGATCAGAACTACACTGCCGGACGGTGAACGAACTCGAAGTCCTTGCTTATAGAGTCGGTAAGAGACCTCCAGAATCAAACAAAATGGGATGGCAAGACTGTGGCTTTGGTCAACGTCATAAACTGCAGAGTGGCTTAGCTCAGGGAAATGGCCTGTATGGAGCATGGCAAAGGTTTTTGTTTAAGAATGAAGCGCTCGCAAGTCGCGCCAGGGTTTTGATGAGCGCTGGTAAGAGGTCCTTCAGGTGTTGGGGTCTGTTCCTGTCGGGACCGGGTGCTGTACGTTTCTTCAACGACGAGATGGCGTGACGGGTCTCGGAAGGGAGAACAGAGAGGACGACGCATCATCCTGCAGAAGATGGCATGGAGGCAGTTGGACGTGCTATCGAAGAGATCGGAGTAGAAGTCATGGATGACTTTATCAATTGCCCTGAAGACATAGCGGTTTCATCAAAGGGACGGGGAGCGGTCATCTTGGTCATGAAGGTGGCGAAGTTCAGGTGGTTGCAGGTGTTCATACTTGCATCCGCAGACTCAGCCAACACCTCTTCCTAAGATTCCCCTTTATCGCCGCTCTGCATAGCATCGAATGCTCCGATGTCAGTTGGTAGTTGCCTGGTGATCGTGCAGCTCTACGCTGGCGTATCAGCTCAAGAGTTTCCGGAAGCAGAAGCCTCTTCTCAGTTGTCAACATTTTTGCTTGTGCCGCTCGAGGTTGTTACGGTGGATCTTTATTTGCCAGGCTTGATCACCTGGCCTGCTAGGCCTGGCAAATAAAGGTCCACCGTAACAACCTCGAGCGGCACAAGCAAAAATATTGACAACTATTCTCTACAATGCCGAGGTTTTGTGACGAGAGAAGCTGGAGACCTCTTCTCATTCTTCAAACTATCGGCTCCCATTACACTATCGCGGAGTTGGTGCACAAAGGGATTGAATTTTTTGTCGGTCCGGCCCATGACGATGTCTTCCCAAAGGACGACTAAAGTGTTATAAAGGTCGTAGTTGGTAGTCGTTCTGGGAGTCCTCTTCTTGAATTTAGCGAGTTTGCTTGCTCAGAACCCTGCGAGAAGGAAGGGTGGTCTGATCCAGTGTAGAACTTCGGGACTACGTCAACCAGGTAATACTTGCAGTTGAAGATAATGTGGCCCATCTCGTTGTGGAAAAGGCCAGCTGCGGACTCCCAGTCCATCGTTGGGGGATGGATGCTTTTGGAACGACGAGCTTCAGATTTCATCAAATTTCATTTCATATTTCGATTCAGCACCCCGATAACTACCAGTTGGGATAGGTCTCACTGAAAAGTTCATGAGCAAACTGGCGACGTCGTCTGGTTAGTCGTCTAACCGTCACCTCAAAGAAACACCCGAGGTCCAGTCAGTACTCAGCAGTCGAAACAGTGGCGCGTTTTTTGACACACTACCTCTTGACACTTAAGGCTATTTATCCATGGAAGACGTAGGACTGTCTTGAAGAAGGGAAAATCCACGACATTGGCAACTATCGCTCAATCTGCCTGTCGTCTGTAGTCTACAACCAGTTTCCTCAAGTTATCCTGATTAGGCTAAGCAGAACATTAGGAAGAGGACAACCCTGGGAACAACGAGAAGTTTGAAGAGAATTCTGCAAAATCGGTCATATGCCACCGTGAAGAAGCTATCGAAGTACTGGGGAATAAGAGCTCAACAAGCAAAAGAGAGCGATACTCCGAGTTGAACGACTCTGTAGTTCGGAACTTTGTCGACCTCTGAGGGTCATAGACGCTGTCGGTTGTTGCCATGTCGTCGAAAACGAGGAACGGCTATGTAATGCTTTTTGCAGATACCAGCTGGATGTGGGCTGTAGCGGGATTCACTCCACAGGATGCCGAAATAACTCCCTAAGTATCCTCTCGAACCATCAATCAATCAGCGAGGGATACGAATAGTTTCATACCGCTCGTTCCCTCAGGGATCCCACGATGGTTCAACACCATCGTGGGATCCCTGAGGGAACGAGCGGTATGAAATTATTCGTATCCCTCGCTTGAAGAGCATCTTCGAGCTACTTTGAAACGAGAATCAAGAGAATTGTGCTAGGCGCCTGCTTGGGCAGATCGATGAAAACAAGTGAAAAGTGAAGAAACGAATGTAGCCTTCAATATCTTGTAACTAACCGTAAGCAATTGGCGGTGAAGATTCCTAGTCCTAGTGGACATCACGGCATCATCTAGGCGTTGGGTAATTCCCCTTCGTAGGAACAGTATGCAGATGTAGACGGGTGTGATCGGCAGTGTCATGTGCAAAATAGTCGACAGCGCTTTCCACTCTAAGATGTCCAGGTTGCCAGTGATCGTACGTCCAGTCAAATTGTAGTGAGGGAATCTCGCCTTCAACAACGGCTCTACAAGTTCCGGTGGATCGTCAGCAACACTGAATAACACCTGAAACAAAACGAGTTGAGCGGATACGCGGACAATTTTAAGCACTCACCATTTGCACGAATGACGGCAGGTAGACGAGAAATATTATCAGCTTAATTTGGTTACGCGATGGCGGTCGGTAGTTGAGCACGTAGTAGCGGAACGAGAACGACATCAGCATACTGTAGAGCGTGTGAGCGTACAAGTGCAGCATGACGCTATAACTGAAAGAGCAGTACACTAATCTTAAGGTAGTACAATACCGACCGTATCTTTTGGTCTTTGGGCGAAAAAAAGCGAAAAACGTCTTTTCCGCCTGCTCGCTATAACGCCCTTTAAATTGAATGAATCGGAAAATGAATCATATATTCTGGATCAGGACGGAGCTTTCTTCGTGAAAGACACCCACAGAATGTTAAACAAACTAATTCGGTTACTTATATTCTACTCGCCGAGATAACGTTGTTTCTCACACCATCATTGGGATGCGCTACCCATTCTACTTCTACGGGATGTCGTGGGGGCGACATGAATGCGTATTTGGCCATACAATAACTTGCGGTGGCCAGCAGATGAACAAGTCAGCGCTTTGTCATTCCTAGGCAAGTCTGGTACCAGTTCATCGATCCTGGAAGTATGGAAGGCTTGGTTGCCCTGGGCTGGAAATCCGAGCCAGGAACCTGGAAACGGGTGCACGCGACAGCCGGCACCTTCTCCGACTGTGCAACACTCGTCTCATTGCATACTACATTCTACTAAACGAAACTTGGTCAGAAAACCCTAGAGGGTACTCCACAGTGACCAGCTCCTTGATAGCCGATAAAGACGTTGTTAGAATGTCCTGTCGAAGCAGTTTGTTAAAGTCAAGAAGCACTCGATTCGGAAAACTTTTGAGCCTGACCTGAGTTCTAGAAACTGGAGTCGGAAGTTCGACCTTGGAAACTCTTGTAATAAAACTTTTTAATGTAAACATATTAGTTGAATTTAGCTCTGTCCTTCCTTACAAGGTTTTGAAAATCGTTACAAGATAATTCCTTCTTATATATCACCAGCGTCGGTTGCGGGCTTCGCCCGCACCCGACTCTGGCCGGGCGGGCCACGCTAGGCTAGCCGGCTTCGCCGGCGTCGTGTGAGGTGAGCCATGTGGGGTCAGAATCCCAACCCAACCTCGAGCCCGCTAGGGTCCCCACAACCCAGCGTCGGTTGCGGGCTTCGCCCGCACCCGACTCTGGCCGGGCGGGCCACGCTAGGCTAGCCGGCTTCGCCGGCGTCGTGTGTGGTGAGCCATGTGGGCTCAGAAACCCAACCCAACCTCGAGCCCGCTAGGGTCCCCACAACCCAGCGTCGGTTGCGGGCTTCGCCCGCACCCGACTCTGGCCGGGCGGGCCACGCTAGGCTAGCCGGCTTCGCCGGCAACCGACGCTGAGTAAGGAAGCATTCCTAGCGTTGATAGCGAAAAAGTGCAGAAAATGTAACCGGCCGTCATTGTGCACAATGGAGAGAGATTCGGTATTTGAGGACAGATTCGTCAACAGAGTGGGTAATGGTCAAGGTAGGGCTGTAGACATAGAGGAAAACTGAACGGAAGAAATGCCATCTGCGATGCAAAATAATAGTAAAAATGTGCAAAAAAGAGCAGCCGGTTGTCATACTGCACAGTGGAAAAGGATTCAATTTATTATGGAGTCGTAGCTTCCCTGGTAGTGGGGTAGTGGTAAAAGTATGGCGGCAAACATAGAGGTAAATTGAAACAAAAAACGGCTTATGTGAGGCAAAATAGCAAAAAAACAATACAGAACGGAGCAACCCGTTGTCATACTGAACAGTGGAAGAGGATTCAATTTCTGTTGTAGCAGCAACGCTGGTAGTGGAGTAGTGGTAAAAGTATGGCAGCAAAAATAGTGGAAGGTTGCACCACACAGGAGAGCTGGGAAGGAACACTGAGGTGTGACCACTAGACACGTATTGGGAAGAGACCTCTTTCGAAATCACCCTACGTCAGGCAGTCGATGGTAGCCGATTGTAAACAACAGTGGTGGTTGGGAAGAGACCTCTTTCGAAATCACCTTACGTCAGGCAGTCGATGGCAGTCGATGGTAAACAACATTGGTGGACAACTGTCAAGCGTCTTCGCTTGGACAACTGGCAATCGCACCGCAAACTTGGGTGATTGAACCGGCTAGCTAGCCAGTGTACGAATTGCGGGTGGCTAACATCGGACAAAAAACCCTTCCTCTTTTATATATGGGGGATATCATAGTTAGAGATGACGTCATATTTGTAACTATAATATAAGAAAGTTGTTGAAGAGGAAATTTCTTTGTAAGCAATGGAAAGAATCCTGTTGTTATTTGCTGTTTAAGGTGTTTAAGGTGTGCGAATTTTGTGTGCAACAAAAGCTAATGCGACAAACCTGACGTAGCAGAATCGAGGCCCTAGATATTGACATACGCCTTCCGATACATAGAATAACTGAGTACCATCAGGAATAATCCTGAAATGTTATTGAATAAGCTAGGAATCGCTACATTAATTTACTATCTGTTTAGTCGAAAAACGTAGAAAAGACTAAAAGCTGAAAACGAAGCCGTGATCGCAAATCCAGAGAGGTGGTTTCATCCTGGATGCATAGCAGGGGTGTGCGTTTAACAATTAACGATTTACCGATTTACCGGATTTACCGACATTTTCGTTAAAAACCTTCAACGAAAATTAACGACGAAAATTTACGTTAAATTGCAGTAACGACATTTTGCGCACCATTTTTGAAAATTCACTTCTTCTTCATGCAAATGCATTTTGAACGAATTTTTTTTAAATGAGCTTTTGCAGTATCGTTGTAACACTGAGGAAGCCCTCTACTTGATTCAGTTGAACTAGGCAATCGATATCGTCCGTGTATTTCGAGAAATGTTAGCATTTTCTTTCTTCTTGACTAATGTGTTTATTTATATGGGCTCGCTCATCTCCCTGCCAGGTTTTTCGTTCGTTTTTGGCCTTCCTAGGCCGTTTCTCGTGTACGATTGCTACATATAACTCTTCGTCCTTACCAAAGTCAGTTTTTCCCTCAGTCTTTTACTGGCATTTGTTCTATAAGTGGGATTGGTAAGGCAAAACGAACACGCGAAGAAAGCGCTACGGAACAAATAGTGCAAGAAAACAAGAATTAGACTACGAAACGGAAAGAAACGAAACAAGGAAAGGGAAAGGCTCATTTCCTCTTCTACGCAGGTTTTCCGGAAAGTACATGGGACGGGTTGTTCGTCCAACATCAGATGATGGTTGTACGAATATGTTAAGGCAAAATGTTGAGCCTGGTGTAGCGTGGCTGCTGGTACTTTCATTGCTTCGCTTTTGTTGAACTTCATGTCAACGATCTTACTTAACCATTTCGTCTTCTTCTAGTACTCTCCTAGCAGTTTTCTTTGACAGAATCACAGTCAGTATATAAGCAAGCCAATATGTATGTACATACAAGCAAAAAAGGTTAAAAACAGAAGAATGCGACGTCCATTCTTCGTCAGATATTATATCTGAGGTTAGTTAGTTATAAAAACTGGCACTTTACATGCAGTCCGTTGCATGGAAATTTTTGCTAAAATTCTACGAAAAAAGAATATCTTTGAAGGTGCAAGTCTGACTCTAGGAAGAATCTTCCTTTATGTCTCTGGACTTTGTCGTCTAATTTGTGAACTCACTATAAGACCGTTCACCAATCCCAAATGTGCTCTACAAAATGGGGAGAAATTGAGGAACTCATAACACATTCGAACCTCAAGCGAATGCGCTGTACAAGGTGCCACAAGAAGAAAATCAAAAAGGTCAACTGCAGAAAAGTCATAAAAGAGCAACAGAGAGTGACGAGTCCCATTTGGAAAAATTAAGGAGAAGAAAAACAAAGTGGACATCCATTATTTAGGGGGGCGACAAAATGTACTTTTAAAGACGCGTGTTCCTTATGCATTTCCCTTATCTACAAAGGACAAAGAGCTTAATAGTTGAAATCTACGTTACTTGGGTGCCAACGACAACATTACTCAATGCAAAAAAATTGGATTCGATTAAAATTTTGTCAACGGTCCGTCAAGGGTCGTGTTTATTCGATTCTTCGCTGTCATCTACAGTAAGAGCGGGTGGGACCTTTTGGGGACGAAAAGGATCACTCAGATCTATGGACTTCGCAAATATCTTAAAAAGACGATCTGTACCAAACAATTCGCTGTGGTCATTGCCTGGCCGGATTTACTCATTAAAAATTATGTAGTTTTCCGAAACAATTGTAACAGTAAGAATGTTGAGCCGTAGAAATCTTCCTAGCTAGCGCAAACTCTGTAAAACGTATTGTCAGAACAAATGAAAACGCTCAAAAACGTAGAGTCGTGCATTGGTTCATAGCATTTTAGATCTTCCTATAGAAGATTGACAAGTTTCTGAAAGCTATCCGAACTGAACTGAGCATAGTAAAAAATTTCTTATTTTAAAAGTTTTATTATTACTGCCTGGTTTCGGAATTGCAATGATTTTTCTCGTTTAGCAATTTTGATGATAGATGGACCACCGCTGTTATTTGTTGTGAAGGTGAAGGCATAGTCATATAATGGCTATGTAGATGGACCCGAAAGAAATCAATGGAGAGGATGATCTGGTTATTTACTTACTAAAATATAACCAAACTGACTGGAGCTAATCGTAAGCAAACATTTATATAACGAAGTTATCGATTTTACCGCAAAAAAAATTTCGTTAAAAATGGTCGATAAAAATTTTCCGAAAAAATTTAACGCGCACACCTGATGCGTAGCATAACCGCAGCAAACATATGGTTATTTGTCATTGTACAGATATAATGAACATGTACTTGTTATAAACGACTTCATTTCCAATGTTCCCGACAAAACCATGAATGTTGTGAGAAGGAAGGAAGCTGCTCTCCCCATTTGATTTGAACTGAAGCTTTATACTTATCAAACTCTTTTTCGAGTGCCTTGAGAGTCTCTAAGTCTGAGCGGCATCGGAGACCGAAGATCTTTATGGTGGCTAATGCAACCATAAAGACGATATTGCTGTGAAAATTATCTTTTAAGATTTCCTGTGAAGCAAAAAGATATAGTTAGTCGGCTATCCTCAATCTGGACATTCACATGTTATGGCTTGGCACGTCCATGCATTTGCCTCGTTGTGTAGCTGAAGCAATTGCAACCTTCAATTCTAATTTTTTGCAGATCTCGGTCATATCGGATTTCGGAGGCATGGTGCTAGAGAAGACCGACCTTTGCCGCCGTCGAGGATGGCTTCCGCTCGCGGGGCACAGCAAGAAAAGACACTGCCAAAAGTGCTCATCTTAACCAGCATTAGCAGCTGTGCTCCTGTCTTTTGGTTTACGGGCGGGATAGTCGCAAACGACTGCTGTTTTCGCGGTATTACCAGAGCTCTCTTCAAAAAGGAATAGTCTTGAGACCTGTAAAACCTAGACTCTCTCGAAGCAATTATGACGAGCGCTAGCACGATGGTCGCCGCTGAGAGGTTTCATAGGTCTCAAAGCTATATCTTTCTAAACCATTGGATGATACCTACATCATTGGATAGATGAGCCACATTGGATTCAGATGCTGACGTTTCTTTATTGAATAGGCCCTTTGAAAGGAGTTATGGGAAAACGGCAATTTTTTTGCGTTTATTAAACCTAAAAATCAAAATGCAGGAGCGGGATTGTACATAGTAACCATTTAGACCGGTGGATTAACAGCTCACTGCTTTGACATTGGCAGCCAAGACCGTTACCAGATCAGCGGTGAATCTGTGGATGACTGTCTCGTCCACTCATATGGATAGCTAAATTGAGGTGCAAGAAGACTTATTTGAAACGCTTTCCCACCTTTGGCATACAATCAGTGACGTGAGGCAGGCGAAGAAATCACAGACGGCGAAATTCACGATCAGCAGCGAATACTTCCGAATAGCATGTGGGCTGTGATATCGAGCCAGCACGAACAGAACGCCGTTGAGCACCAGACCAATGATATTCGGCAGAACGTGAAGAAGGAACAGGAATGTGTTCCACATAGGGAACGCCGGATTTCTGAAATTCCGAACGGCTTCATTGCGAGCGTGGTGATTCGTCCGAAAGCGACTCGATGGTGAGTGCGAAACGCTAACTGAATATAGTATACCATCTCACGTCAAACTGTACACCTTCCAAATAAAACTGGACATTTTTAAAATCAGATTGGGCGCTCTTCTAAGCTAGCTTTAACACTTTTGAAATCAAAGCGAACACTTCTAAACCTGAATTACCTTCGGGTAGGTTAAACTGCAGACCAATATGATGGTTAGAAAAATTTTTTGTTCAAGGAAAATTCGAAATAACTTATTTTACAACTTTTTAAATTGCCTGCCTCAATAAACGTAATAATTTCAAAACATTTTTCTTTTTAAACAAGAAAAATAAGTAAAAGAATCAATTTGTTTTAAAACACAGAAAGGAGCCAAGCATATAGCCATCAAAAGATCAGATCGCGCCATGCATTTAAAAAGTACGCCACAGCTTCTATATGAGTGATGGTGTGACTAGCATGACACAAGTACAAGTAAGTAGCATGACTAACATGCACTCCCAAAGTGAGGATATGCATGTTCTTTACAATTGTTTTTGTTGTATCCTTAACAGGTGTCAAACTCCATGCGGACGGAAATTCTGTTATCAATCGAATAAAGATTGGAAGAGGGTACGGTGCATTCTCTTTTTTCGGCACTAAAAAATGACCTCTTCAAAAAAAACTTTAATACACTATTTTTTCTCAAATAATTTAAATTGTATCAAAATTTTAAACAAAGTGCTCACTTTTTGTTAGATGAATTAAAACTTTAAACAAGGTTATACTACCTTTTTGGAGAATATTTAGTTTAATGTAGAAAAAGCACATTTCAATTTGGAAAAGTTCGATTTGATTTCGAAAGCCTTGAGATAGCTTAAAAAGTATTCAGTTCGATGTGAAAAATGCCCAATTTAACGTGAAAATTGTAAATTCCTTCACAAAGTAAACAAATATTGATGCGGATTCGCTTTCTGGCAGAAAACTGGCACGTACAACGAATACGAGAAGCAATCGCCGTCTAATCTAGGCTATTCGGGGAAATCTGATAGCAGAAGGAGTAGTTCTCAGCTGCGAATGACGATAGACCCGACAACTACTAATCCAATTTTCAAATCGTCAACCACCGCGGACCGCCTCAGACAGTTTTCAAAGGTTGACGATTTATTTAAAAGCAAGATAAACGAGCTGCGCATGACTAAACGCAGCCCTGCCAGAATGCTATCGACGCAAGAGTGGGACGTAGATCTCAAATTATACGTCAATGTCACGTAGAACCATAAGAATGTCACACTGGAAATGAAGGGATTGCGCACGTATTCCCAGAAACTCCGTCATCATGTTTACCCAAGAATTCGGGGTGAAGATGAGCGCTAAGGAGGACTGGAATGACGCAATCAGGGGGGGGGGGGAGTGGTGTCACCGATACGAAGCATGCTAAAGACCATCACAGTCTGGCTTAACGCTAATGATCAACAAGCATAGAGGACTCCGCGATACGCGGAGTTGAAGCTGTGGAAGCACGAGAAGCGGGGAGACTGGAAACACGGGCACATTAAATGGTCAACAATTTAACGAATTTAACGAATTAAGGGCATTTTTCGTTAAAAACTGGCTTGACGACTTAACTCAAATTTTCAAAAATTAAACGGAAATCTTAGCGGACTTTTTTCTCGACAAGTTTATCACTTCTGCTCTTTATCTTCACTAATATTACAAGCCTCGCCATCCAAATTAGGATTGCACCAAAAAAAAAACATTGAAATCAACAAGGATAAGCAAAATGATCTGGTCTAGCACATCCGGCAGAGGATACCGAGTTTCAGTACCAGTCTGTTTCGCGAATCACTGCGCGTGAATCCTATTTTCACACCTTCTATGCCGCATTTGAGTTTTTGAAATTACGCATTTAGGAGCTAAGATAGATCTTCGTCGAGCCATCAAGTGCGTCAACGAATCCACTGAAAAACTGGTCGGGTCCCTCGCGAGATCTTATTAACCAAACTTTGGCACTGCTTATCCCAAAATACTACTTTCGAACAGCAAACGGAGGGAATATTTTCAGCTGCCGGGCGTATTTTAAACGATTTGCGAAAACGATAACATCAGAAAATTTGGAAAGCTGGCTTTCTTAAACGTTAACATTCTATAATACTGATATTCTTTTAATTGCATTTCAATAAGTACCTTCGGTAATTAATTTAGCGGGCTGCTGCCCACGTCGAGAATGTGCCCGCTCGTTGAACAGTTACATAAAACGGTTTCACAAGAAACTAGAAAGGGAAGGAAGCTCCGGGGTCTGCATGATCTAACTTACATTTTAAGATGCCTTCCCGATAGTTACGGGCAACAGACCCCGAATTGCCATTCTGTTGCATGAAGATTCCGTACTTTTTCGCCTTCCACGCTCTGAAAATAACTTGAAAGTTGGTTTGTTTTGCGGTCCTCTCCTCGTTGGTAGTAAATTGTTTTTGTTCTATTGTAGTATGCACGTTACGTTGCATTTGGTGCTCTTGTGCTCATCTCTAATTGCTGACCTGTTGGAGTTGGAACACGAAGCATTTTACCTAATTTTTGTTTTAACTACGAGTTCGCCGCTTTCGGTATTTATTAACGAAATTTAACGATTTACCGAAAAAAAAGTTAGAGGAAATCATTGCAAAAATTCAACGACTAAAACTCTGTGTGCTTCCCTGACTGAAAAGTCGTGGCCTCTACACTTACTATGTATTAGGGTGAACCTAAATTCCTAGCGCTTTTTCAATGAAATTTTGTCTGAATGGTTTTCTACCAGACGGAAATGTTTAATATAGACCCACTATATATCATTCTAAAGCTGTTGAATTGCTCTATCACAGTGTATTAGGGGGGGGGGGCAAAAGTAATGAGATTCTCCATGCTGTGCACATATATGTCGTAACTGGAGTCCGGTTCCCCGCTATTCGTATTTGTGTGTTTGTTTGCTACTTACTGAAGGCCACCTGAGAAGTGACCACTTCCGCCCTTTCCAGAAGCATGCCAAAACCCCAGTCTGTCTCATGACGAAACCCCTGTCTGAAGAGTCGACCTGTGTTGCGCAAATCTCGCCCAGCGATTCTGGGTGAAGCCTGGTGACCTGTTACCGACCTTCGTTCAGCAGGATGTTCTCGGCGAGGAGCACCTTCTGACCTTTTGAGTCTGCGCCCACGGACCGGTATACTGGAAGCTGTTTACCAAAAGCACGACGATGGACTCCAAGGCCATGGTGAACGAAATAGAAGAGATGGACCGATGACTCGCACTTATTCAGTCGCAGCGCTTCAAAAAGGTGCTCCTCTTCGACAACGCCGCACCCCGTTGGGCAAATGTGACCACGGATAAGCTTGCTCAGCTGGGCCACGTTCACATGCTTCACCCACCGTATTCGCCGTACATCTCTCCATGCAACTATCACTACTTCTTGAGCCTACAGGACATTATGGTCGGAAGGGACACAAGGATCCAAGCAGACCTCGACAACCATAACGAGTAGTGGATCAGCACCTGGCCTAAGCAGTTTTGCAAGGATGGGATCAGGAGGTTGGCTGATCGATGGCAGCAAGGTCATTGTTCTTAATGACGAATACATTCCTTTGCATCGTTGAGTTGTAATTGAGTTATAAAGAGATAAAGAAATTTTTTGAATTTATCTTATTACTTTTGGCGGTGGCGATGTCCGTTCCTCCTCGTGGTGCCACTGGAAACGGCTCGCTTTGTGAGCTAAGCTAAGCACGGACACTCGAATGCAGGCGACAGACCCTTGTGACAGGCCGGCCTACGAAGACCTATTTCACATCAGATGGTGTATGAAGAGTCATGTTTTTCGAGATAGTGCTACGGCGTCCGCGGGAGCTGACGCGCACTCGCAGTTCCCGGCGAGTGTGGAAAGTATGCGAGTGCCTATGATGCAAGGACGGTATGGTAGGGCAACTGAGCTAGTCCGAAAGTTCAGAAACGTAAGCAGGACCAGCGTGGCTACACTGAATGTGGGTGCGTTGACGGGCCTCTCGTGGGAGTTGGTTGAAGCACAGGAGCGTAGAAGAGTTGATTTCTGTGCGGTGTGGAGACGAGGTGGTCCTGCAGCCAGTCAAGGGACATAGGACGTTGGTTCAAGGACGTCCTATGCGGAAGTCCTAAGACCACCAGCGGTGTCGGAATAATCGTCTCCGAACGATTTCGTGACTCGATTGTAAGTGTCGAGCGCTTGAACGATCGGTTGATGAAGATCATTGTCGTCGCTAAGGAGCGATTCTGTCACTTTTTCTCTGCGTATGCTCCGCAGACTGGCTGCTCCGATCAAGCCAAGGATGAATTTTGGAGCCTGCTTGATGAGAAGACAGCAGAGGTACCGTCGAATCGCTGTTGACCTTAATGGCACGTAGGTGCTACGATGGACGGGCACAACTGTCATGGTGGTATCGGATACGGGTAGCATAACGCCTATGGTGGGTGTATTCTTGAGCATGCGGAAAGGCATAGCCTCACCATTGTGAACACCGTTTTCGGAAAACGCGACTCCCACTTCATTTCATATTATAGTGGGAGCTCCAAGTCTCAGATAGACTTTGTCCTTGTGAAGGATCGCGACCGGAGCATTGTCACAGACGCGACGATCGTGCCGTATGAGACGGTTGCCCCACAGCATCGACCGCTGATCTGCACCCTAAAGATCGCCCCTCCGAGGCTGAAGCAGATCGGGCGATGCGGTGAAGCTAGAATCAAGTGGTGGCGAATGAAAGAGAAGGAAGCAGCTGTGATTTCTCGCGTACGGTTGCCCACAGTCACAACTGTCGATAAAACTTGGAAGAAAGCAACCGACGCGATACGTCAAGCTGGAAGATTGGAACTCGGCATTACGAAGCCTGGGCGACGAAAGGTCGACAAGCAGGCATGGTTGTGGACAAACGACGTGAATGCAAAGGTTCGAGAGAAGAAGTCGATGTATCATGTGTTTCTCGGCGACAGAACAGCCGACAACTGGCAGGAGTATCAGAGGGCGAAGAAGGCTGCAAAGAAAGCCGTGGCTGTTGCGAGAGCCACTCATTATAGTGATGTCTACCGAAACCTCGAGTCGCGCGATGGTGAACGGTATTTGTACCGACTTGCTAAGATCCGCCAAACCGAGGATATTGAAAAGCTCTTTAGCATCAATGATGAGAGCGGCCATCTTCTGACAGACCGAAAAAGGCGCTGAAGCGATGGCGTGATTACTTTGAGGAAATTTCCTCTATGGAATTTCCTCATCCGGCCATCCCTTCTGTGGATTCTGTTCACGGTCCCGTGAGGAACTCGTAGAGTGGGTGCGGCTCTACTCTTGCCCAAAGAGTAGAGCCGCACCCACTCTACGAGGTGCAGCTAGAGCCTCAATGGAGTTTCCCATCTCTGTTGGTTGTGTACCAGGGTTCTGCGCTTACCCCACTCCTTTTTGTCATCGTCATGGATGTCATTACGAGAGATTTTCAGGAGCCTGTCCCATGGACACTGCTCTATGCTGATGACGTGATGTTCGCTTGCGAAGATAAAGATGATCTCGAGCGGCAGGTGCAAGCTTGTTGCGACCGCCTAGCGATGTTCGCGCTCAAATTGAGCGTCAAGAGGACCGAGTATCTAACGACTGACGTAAACCAGTCCGGCTCCATTAAGATTAACGCACTTCGGTGTTTCAATACTTGGTATAAGCAATAGCGTCTGACGGCAGTCTGATGGTTGAAGTGAACTCACACCTCTCAGTGCAGGTTGGTTCAAGTGGCGTTTGCTTACTGGCGTGCTCTACGATAGGAAGATACCAAAGCACCTGAAGTCGAAGATCTACAGAGCAGTCATCCGGCCAGTAGCGATGTACGGCGCTGAGTGTTCGCCTGCGAATAAGGAAGTTAAAGCGCGCCTCAGCGTCATGGAGACGAAGATGCTGCGCTGGACGACTGGAGTCAGGACCGCATTCGAAATGATGCTATCCAGCAGAAGTTCGATGTCGCGCCGATAGCGGACAAGATGTGCGAAGCTCGCTTGCGATGTTACGGTCACGTTCTGCATGGGAAAGAAGACAGCGTCCGCAAGATAGGCCTTGAGTTGGAAGTATCTGGAAAGCGGCCTAGAGGACGCCTGAAGCAGCGTTGGTTCGATACGTTACACACGGACATGAAAATAGCTGGTGTCCACCCTGATCAAGCGCTGGATCGAGAAAGGTGGCATCACGACACTAGAAGAGCGGATCCCGCGACGAAGCGGGACAAACGTTGAAGAAGAAGAAGAAGAAGAAGAAGAAGAAGAAGAGGAAGAGGAAGAAGAGGTCTCATTACTTTTGGCCCACCCTAATATATGAAAACTTTTACATGTTGACGAATTCTAAACACAGCTATCGGAACAATGTTCTTGAATAATGATCAGCACGCATTCTATGCGGTCGTTTGGCCTGCTTCCGCGTTCCGTATTTCGTCTTATACTCGAAATCCGCAAGGAAAAATGTCCAAAATCGCCGTAATTGCCGATTTAGCACTGCTCGAGATTAGTATTAGCAAGCAACCACAGGATAACAGGGAGAAGTAGTAAGCAAAAAGTCTCGAAAAGTAAATAGTCTCTTTAGAAATAGTGTAAAAATGAGGAATGATGACCTAAAGGTGAAAAATATCGTCTGTCGTCTTCTTCTTGGTGAGGACGCCGTGGGCGTGCTAACCTTTTGCTGAAGAAGTTCGAAATCAGTGGAGCCGTGAAAACAAGTTGTTAGGAAGAGACCACAGCAGGAAGATGTGAGGGCGCGCATGAAACATTCACAATTTTCGCTTAGCTCATGCCGCACTCGTGTGAGCGGACTACTAATAGACAGCCAATTGCATGTCCAAGCAAATAGACAGATGCGAGGGCGGTTCGGTGAACTAATAACTATTATAAAATCGACAGGACGTTGCTGGTGCTGTTTAAGTCAACCGGTGATCAACCACAATTTTTGTAGAAGAGAACCACAGTTCAGAAATTGTTCAATAGCAAGTCAACTGCTGAGTAGCTATTTATTCAGTCGCTCTTACCAGCAGTGTGATTCCACTGCATCAGCAAGAAGTTATGTTACGTTTGAGAAAAAACTTCCCGGATGAGATAAATAAAACATGGCTCAGAGGTGAATCTTTTCCACAAATAAATCCCTTGCTCTGAGACCTTCTACTATACCCCACCCTTATCGCTCATTAAAATAATCGCAGAATCTTGGGCTCTTTGATAACAGAGTGGAAATACGCAATGGAGAGGGAAACGCTGGAAGTAACATGACCCAAAAAGCAGGAGAAGGCAACCGGAGCTCCGAGTATGGTCATCGGCAGGCGGTGCTTCTGTGGCACCCACTGGAATATAACAGAAGCTGACCAGATTTCGGGACTCAAACAGCGTTACCTATCACACTCCATATTCACACCATGGGCGCGTATTAGGCCTATGGTGTACTCATTGCGTCAGCAATGGATCGCTGCGTACCAAGCCTCGGTGAACGGATTGATACCTACCAGTCTTGAATGGAAGGAATAAAAACACTGACTTAACCATTGTCTGGCCACTCTATGTCACTGTATAAGTCAACTACGCATTGAAATTGCCTACACGACATTCACTAAAAGTAGAGTGCATGAAGCATCTTGTAAAGATATTGAACAACGCCGACTTATACTCCTTTTTTCACTACTCATACCATTAGTTTTCAATGCACCTTCGACAATCTCAGCTAATTAACTCTTACCTTCATTCCATACGGTCATTCTTTCTCATTTAGCCCCTCTCAAACGTGCTGTGGTCATAGTCGTGCTCTCGAAATTTTTTCGAATATTCGAATGGTTTCGAATGCTCACAAATTTTGAATATTTGAATTCGACTATATGCAAAAAGGTTTTTCTGAATTGTCGAAATCGGGTGCTTTCGGAAAACGCGATTTTTTAATATTCGATTTCGGATACATTCGAAAAACGCGATTTACGATTCCGATTATTCAAATTCAAATAAAAATCATTCGAATGTCTATTCGAATAGGTCATTCGAGTACAAATACCACTGATCCTCTGGTCTTTAAAGGAATCTCAGCATCAATTAAAGTGCCTTGAATATAATATTTCAAATTCGACTGCAAGCAGATGAAAGATTAACAACTGTTCTATTAGGTTGTAACGAAATAAATGGCACTGAACCACTGTAAATTTAAACAATTAATATCTCGGATTGTAGGCAAGTTTATTAATCGAAATAAAGACCATCTGATTCTGCACATCTTTGCCAACGTGAAACAAGCTTTTTTATCCCAGTAGCATAAAAATCAGAAGTTCTGGAATTGACAAAATCTTCAAAGGCACTTTCGGCATCCTGTTGGTATTTGAATATTTTCCCTACCAAGAAGTCGCCAAGATGCTTGAAGAAATGGTAGTCTGTTGGGGAGAGGTCGGGAGAAAACGGAGGATGTGGTAGAGTTTCAATGCTCAGCTCATTCGATTTCTGCAACGTCATTCGTGCTACATGGGGCGAGCATTGTCGTGCAGAAGGTGAACTCGCCTTCAGTTTACCAAGGCCGGCCGGATATCCTTCAACTTTTTCATCATTTCTTCAATTTCAATGCAGTACTTCTCTGCCGCGATGGATTCACCGTGAGGGAGGAAGCTGTGGTGAATAATTCCCAGCGAACACCACCATACTGTCACCATTACTTTCTTTTGGTGCAATTCCGGCTTCGCAAACACCTTGGGGCTCTCATCGCAGTCCACCCACTGTGCCGATCGTCGCCTGTTGTCGTACATTATCCACTTCTCGTCACAGGTTACGACGCGATCAAGGAATGGGTCCGTTTCGTTCCGTAGAAGCAGTGCGGACGAGATCTCATATCGTCGGTTTCTTTGCTCCTCCGACAGCTCATGAGGCACCCATCTTTCCATCTTTTTGGTCTTTCCAATTTCCTTCAGATGCCGGGCAGCTGTGTTGTGACTGACGCCAAGAACCATCGCTATCTCCCTGGTACCTTTGTGCTGATCCTCCTCTACCACATCTCTCAGCTTGTCCTCATCAACATCACTATGCCTCCCACGACCTTCATGTTCTTCCAAGCTCTCATCTCCATTCCGGAACTTCTGATACCAACGATACGCCGTGCAAATTATGGAACATCCTTGACCGAATGCGGCGTTGATCTTCTCGTCCGCCTCCTTAGCTGTAGTGTCCAGCTTGAATTCATACAAGTAAATGCCTCGGATTACCCTTTTGTCCATCTGCAAGAAAGTCAATAAAACTCTAAAGTTTTCCCACTTTTACATAGAAAATTTGGTACTCGCCGGTAGAGCAAAGTTTGCGCTTCTAAACGGTATGCGACATGTTACGGTTTGTTTTTGATCAAACGCGTAAAGACGCGCCAAAAAATGGCGCGAGCCAGTGCCATTTAGTTCGTTACAACCTAATAGATCAGTGAATAGTTACTCATAGGGTGCCGTTAGTGCAGAAAATTTTACGTAGGGTTATGTCTCTATCTAGGCTTGTCTTCCAAAGATAATCACTGAGTCTTTTGCGCACTCCCTGTTTTAGTTGACCTCACTAAAATCATTACTGCGATCACCAAATCGACTATAAATAGCCTTAAGTTTCCAAAAAAAGTTTAATTAAAGTTACTAATTAACCTATTTTACCATTCAGTAATTTCAGGAAACTTTATGCATCATTCTGTTTACAGAATTTGAAGTGATCTTCAACAATCAGTTGTTTAAGAGTGGAGAAAATCTTGCACAACTTTATCGTTAACCTTAATTGAAAAAGAGTGATCGACGTTGAATCGAATAAATCGAAGCGAATGAGCACGTCTAGATTCGTGAAGAAAATTGACCAAAATGGTCTAATGGCGGCTTGACTCCCATTTTTGGTTGAGCGCGAAAAGATATGTATACTTTAAGTGGTTCCTATTGCTGGCAGAGTAATGAAGGACTCTTCCTAGGCTGCAGAATGAACCTAACCCTTTGCTTTTCTTCGAAAGAACGTGTATCGGAGAAACCTGATGTTTTTTCGAGATTCATGCACGTTCCCTATATAAGCTTTAGAAGGTAATCTAGGACCTTTCGTCTCCGGTTCACAGGTAACGTAGACGACAAGATGCCAGTTTTTACGAAACACCATGGAACTACAGCCCAACGACCACCCACCGCAAGTCATTGTATGATAGAAACGCGTAATGAGACGGCTTGCATTAGGAGATCAGTAAACGGTGCATCCGAATGAGGGATTAATTTGAATATTCACCTTTTTATTTTGATCTGCATCTCTCCCCAAATAGCATGGCACCCTGCCATGCTATGAAAAAATGGTAGCCTGAAACAGCGGGCATTTTGACGAGGTTAAATAAGACATCTAAAAGGAGAACGAGTACCAGGATATGGCACTGAGAACATATTCTGATACACCAGGATATGGCACTGAGAACATATTCTGATACACTTCTGAAGTCTGGGGGTATTATTTCTCACGATTCTGCCTAGAACTAATGTCTGATGAGACGAAAAAAACTGGAGTACTGACGCGAAATCCCATTGCTACCAGGAATAAATAGGAGATTCTTCGTCGCATTTGGGAGCTATTACACAAAGTGCAGCGTATAGTCTCACATCAGATGGATCTGAGGTTTCAAATTAGCAGCTGATGGAATCCTGTTTAGCACACTGGTTCAAATTAAAACGCGTGAGATTTCTAGCACATGACGATGATTGGTATACATTTCCAAGCTATTTGAAGCTTAAAGGTCAACGCAGTCAAAGTCCAATATCGAATCTACGATGAATCGAAACTGGTGACAAAAAGAGAAAATTTTCAATATCAATCCAAAAGTTTCTCACGACGTCTAGGTTTGGAAACATTTGTGATCTGCCATTTCAGTGTGGAGCCGCGAAACTGAATTACCGAGTTTCGGCCGAGAATAAATAACGATGTGGCGAATATTCACCGTGTGCATTTAGACTGAACACATTTCAAATCACATCGGATACAATAGGAGGCGATTTGAATGCGTATTTGGCCCTGCAATTACTTACATGATGTGGGCAGCCGATGAACATCGGATACTTTTAAAATCAAAATGAAAAGGAATTGAAGTATATTTGAACCGATTCAATTTCTTCAACCAAAGGCGGATTTCCTCTATATATGTCACGAAGAATACTTCCCACCTCAAAGTGGGTGCTCTTTAACTCAGAAAGCCTGAACCATCCTCTGCAGCTCACTGCAAGCATAGCTTTGAGAAGATTGGAATAACTTCTAGTTTTTACGTTTGAAAAGGCTGGGTACCTGCCAAGACTTGTCCATCAGAAAGCTATACGTCATTGTATAGGCCGAACACACATTCAGTTTGTCAACCTTTGCGAATTTTAATTTATAGTAGAAGTAGAATGCGTAGCCATTCAGGAAGTGACTGATTAACTCCCTTTATCCTCGTTCATTCTGGTAATAATGAGACATGCCCTCATTCACAATCCTTCGATGTTCTCGTGATCATTTGTAAATTTCCAGGATTTCTCGGCCACATGAACAGCATTTACTCAGTCAACCAAAGCAGCACAGCTATGATATGGACTAGTGCAGGACACAACCTCCTTGAATAATAAAAGTGAAAAAATCGCTCATTTCTTTTTCTAACCATCCAAAAAGGTTCTCGAAGTGAAAACGTTAGTAATTTTAGTCCCTTGTCGCGAATGTGGGCAGCGTTGGGAGGTGTGAGCCCGCCAGCTAATCAAGCCGCATCGAATGTGCGTGCTAGTCAAAGGGCTAATATTGGGCCAGTGCGCTCATTTGACGTGTTCGGTCGACGACTGGTTGTGATTCGCTCATTCGTTCCTACGTCCGGAAGCTTCCCGCTTTTGCGATATGGACAGAATTCTATAATATTTGAATCATTTTTGTGTGCTCTCATTTCTTCATTGTTCCATTTACAAAAGGAAAACATTTAAAAGGTACTCATAACATAGGCTGCAATTCAACAAAGTAAATGCAGTTACACAAAACAAACAGAGCTGACTGACTGTAGAACAGTGGTGCACGCAAAATTCTGTGCGTTAAATTTTTTTAAACGAAATTTTTTAACGGGAAATTTTCGTTACCTTTCCAGTAATTCGTTAAAATTTGTTAAAAATACAATTAGCTCTAAACCATTATTTCAAGCAAAAAAATTGAGAAAACCTATAGGTTTCAACTTTAGGAGGTCAAGTTCAAGGAATGGAGTGTAACACTGCAATGTAAAATAAACGGTTCCACATCAACAAATACAGAAAATTAAACAAGCCTTCAGAAGCCAGTTATCTACAGGGTGTGGAGTAAGAGCAAGTATGCAATTATCATTCAAGATGATCACCAACAAGGCATCTTAAAATGTGAGATCTGGAAGAGCCCGGAGTTTCAGAAGCAATACAATCTCGATGCGGGCATCAGCCCATTAAGTAAGGAAGATTTAATAAAAATGCAATTATCAGTGGATTGTTAAGACGTTGTCGAAAGTGTGATTTTTAGTTTCTGGTGCATGGGACCAATCCATTTTTTGCAACGTTAGGACCGTGACACGACACCGTGTCACACAGTCCCACACAACCGAAAACGTGAGACACGTCGTCAATGTGTTAACGTTCAGGCAAAGTAGCTTTCCTAATTTGTGTTATTAGCGTATTTCTAAAATAGTTTAAAATTAAATTTAAAAACGTTTAAAATACGCCTAGCGTCCGAAAACATTCTCTCCGTCTCGACTGTTCCAGGTGGCAATCAAAAGTATTCTGAGATAAGCAGCGCCATGTGAGAATCCTACGAGGAGGTTAAACCAGAATCTATGTGGATTCGTTGACGAGCTTGGGTGCTCGGCGAAGAAGTTTCTAGCTCCAAAGTGCATTATTTCCAAACATTCAAATGCGACATAAATGATATGAGAATATCATTAAAACATTCGAAATATTCTTGCCGATTCCAATAGTTTTCCAGGAAGAGCCCTAATCGGGAGGATGAGACCTGCAACTTAAGTGAAGACTAAGTGTAAACGTGATAAGCTTACTGAGAAAAAGTCCGTTAAGGATTCCGTTAAATTTGTAAAAAATTCCGTTAAGTCGTTGAGTCAGACTTCAACGAAAAATACCGTTAATTCGTTAAATTCTTTAAATCGTTAACCGTTAAATGTGAACCCTTGCTGTGGGACCAGTTAGCGGTATCACTTGTTGCCTCGTCTCAAGAAAAGTCGTTTTTACCCAGGAGTGAAATTTGTAGGCTTGAAAGGAATTTTTGCCCGATTAGAGATTCTGCTATCTTGCACTTCATTTATCCTTTTACTCTATAAATGCAACACCAGTGTACTTCAGATCTTTTCAGTCCATGACTCAGGTCCATGAGTTGAAGAGTTCATCTAGAAGTATGTAATGACGTAGTGTCTGAAAACAAGTAATTACATACAGTTGTGAAGTGCACGCAGCTCCGATTTTTCTCTAGAAGTGAATAGGGATAGGCATGCACGTCGTCTAGGGTATTATTCAGAATGCAGTACCGTATGGTATGCAGTTCGCATTAATAGCTGAATTCTAGATTCTGATTCAACATAGGTTCGTAACCGCAAAATGCATATCACGTTCTGCTGAGCTTTTTCGCTTGTCATGGTAAAGTCCTCCGATTATGAGTGGTATTTCAGGATGAGGGCACATTAGGCTTCTGCCAGAAGACGATTTAAGAGCAGACCAAGAAGGCGAAGTTCTTTTGTTGTTCCCAGTTGGACCGCACCTCTTTGTTTAGATCATCGGCGCTCTAGATACGCTGCTCTCTGGTTAGGTTCTGTTTTTAATTATGTAAGGGCAAATAATGAAGAGGTTTTTTAAACCTTTAGAATCTTCTGGGCGCGTGTAGAGCAGTCGTAGGCTGTTGCGTACACTCGATACCATGTGATTGGTTAGGATTTCATGCCCAGACCAACAAAACCTTTCATCTCTTTGGGGTAAATGAATTGGTACCAGACTAGTCTGAGAAGATAAAGCGCTGATATGGTCATCGTTTGGATATCGCAAGTCACTATAGAGTCAGATATGCATTCAAGTCGCCTTCATGACATCCCGTAGAAGTATAAGGCGTAGCGCATCACAAGGACGGTGTGAGAAACATAACGCTATCTCCGATTAAACTCTTCGAGCCGTTATGAATATCATCGGAATACATAAGCGTTGATAGAACAAATTCTGTAGTTTCCCAGCTTTATGGTGGATTCGAAGAATAAAGAGGGGGTTTGTTCCAACCCCATACAGTATTTTCCCAATCATATCCAGAGGGGAGAGTAGAGGTGAAAAATTTGATATCATCAAAAGAAAGCTGGGAATCCTGGATCTGCAGCGCCTTGTGTATACTTTTATCTATCTCCTACATAGTAGGGGAGGGGGGGGGCACATGTATTTGGCAATTGAAATTAAACCATTTTGAAAGGACGATAGACTGCACTAGCCAATAAGCGTACCTTTCCTGTAGATATTTGTTTTTTTGGAGATCCGGTCAATTACAGTAGTGAGCTCATTTCTTTATTGGGCAATGTCCGCACTAACCGTATTGGCAATGCAACACCCAGAAATAAAACAGAAAATTGCTGTTAGCTAGTGCCGTGCACTGAGCGCACTAGAAGGTGGAGCTGAAAAATTCGTTCAGCGCATGGATTACGAGGACGAGTCGCATAGGATTAAACCTCCTTCGCTTGCTAATTGAAGGAAAATTGGCAGCAAAGGAGATACGATGGAAAGAAATCATGGAGCAGGGCGTCCTTAGCGCGGCGAAGGCCTGAATTCCGCCTTCGGCCGTACTACGCATTTGACCTCGTACGTCGAGTCCTCGAATGAATATCTCGTCTACACAACGCAGAAGACAATTTACGAGAACTCGATGTATTAACGTTGTCAAATTCTAGCACCAAACCGCCGTTACCGAAAATATTGAATAAAAAAATGAAAGGCGGATTTTCACTCATTTGTTTATGCGCAGACGGCTGCTGCGGGCTCGTGTAGCGCAGTCGGAGGAGGTGCGCCTATCGCGTACCAGGTTCTTGGTTCGGCTTTCCCGTCAGGCCAACCAAACCTTCCACCTCTCCGAGGTCAGCGAATTGGTACCATACATGTTTGGAGAGGATAACGCGCCGATTTGCTTATTAGATGACCACCGCAAGCCATTGTATGGTCAAATACGCATTCAAATTGCCTCCACGGCTCCCTTTAGAAGAAGACTGCGGGGCGCATTCTAAAAGGATTGAGTAACGCCGTCCTTTATGCTTTTGCCCTTTATGGTTGTTTTCTGAAAATCTTAATTCTCCAATATATTCGCACTTTTCAGACTAAATAATTAAATAAGAGATAGGCATCTCTTTGAAGTCGTGCATGCACCCATACGGTCCCTTCAAACTGCGTGGACGAAAGTCAACGCTAAAAGGATGGCATTCTTTAAGAATATTCCGGTGACGTTAGACGAAAAAGGTTACCCGACAACGGTCTCACACCAGCTGGTTCACTAATAGAGAGGTATAAATAGCGAAGGAGTGGAGGAATCACTAACACTTGGGAAAAAACAGCAACACGAGCGAAAACAGGTTTTGTACCCCTACATGAATGGCATTGCAATGGCATAAAGACTGAGAATTGCAGTCGACTGGGTAATACGCTCACAGTAGAAGGACTGCTACGGGAGCATTAGTTACTTCCCGGCTTTGAATCAGAAGCACGTCACCTCACCTGTACTGTCGGCACCACCCTAGGTCGTCACGCAACCGAGTGGATCGGCTTCATAGATCACATTTATGCATCTATTCAATCAAGGAGTATTCCGAAGGTAGTGCATCAAAACGGTAATATTAGGCGGTAATTACAGTAAAAAATAAAAATAAAATAACGAACTCAAACAAAGATTAAACATAATTAATTATTCCTATAGAGTGAGTGCTGCACTCTTGGTAAGTAATATTACGTTAACAGTTTGAACTCATATTTGGTCTACACATTTAAGCGGCAATAGCTGGATTAGCAGAAAAAACAGTTGTTAATGGTCTGCCAAAACGAGGTTTTTCAGGAAAATCTTCTTTGTGACCTTATGTTTCGACAGAATCGCCGTCTTCAGAGGACTGAATATGTCACACCATTCGACAACAGGAGCTAACCATGCTGAGGTTTCAAGAAGAGAGAACCTGGAGACAGTCAGTTGTTTTGTTTTGAAACCCTAAGCACTTAAAGAGAAAAATTAAAATTCCTTAAATCTTGATATATAGTAAACAAACTTCAATCGTCCTCTATAAAAAATCTTATTTTAGAGGTCTCACCGTGCAGAAAGAATGGGCGATGAAGACTCTCTCAGCACTAGAAACGTATATAGCTCAGAGAATACCAAAGAACAAAGCATAAAAATGCTGGCTCAACTGGCTGGCTAAGACACGAGCTTTCGAGTCACCCCGTATCAAGTTCCTGGTTCGGGTCTCGCTCCAGCCATCCATCCATTCCTTCTTTCTGGAGTAAGTGAACTGCTACTATTATAGCTTATCTGGGAGAAGCTAGAACAGTCTTGGTATCGGTTGGTCACGGAAAGTCGTTTCCTAGGAAGATTTAGGCAAACTTTCTCGGCTTTTGAGTTGCTCGCGCATCTTCTTCTTCTTCTTATTCTTATTCTTCCTCTCCTTCTTCTGCTGCTTCTTCTTGTTCAGCGTTTGGCCCGCCTCGTAGCGAGCTCCGCTAGTCTGGGGTCATGACATCACCTTATCCGATACTTTCCTTCGCTTAGAAAGATTCTCAGTTGAATATCGAGCTGAACGCAAAATTTTTTCTCAACCACTCGACCACTATTAACTGCTAACCGACACCACAACAATGACGGAGGGACCCAAAACCATAAACCAACATGAAAGAAACGCAGCACTAACTAAAAGTAGAGATGGCATGGAGGAAAACTGGAAAGGGCAAGCTATACATGAAACTTGTGTACATGGAGGTCACAATAATGCCATGCGTAATGAAGGAAAGGAAAGAAGACAGCTTCATATTATTAAATCGGATCGCTTAAAAAACGAGGTAAATTGTGAAAAGAAGTGTAGCGGTTCTTCAAACAAAATACTAAACTAATACCAGTTAAAAACAAAGTGAAAAGATAAATATTAAGCTAATAAAGGATAAAGGATAAAGGACGGCGTTACTCAATCCCTTCTGGGATGCGCCAGCGTATTCTACTTCTACGGGATGTCGTGGAGACGCTATGAATGCGTGTTTGGCCATTCAATGACTTGGTGGCCAGCCGATGAACAAGTCAGCGCTTTATCCTTCCCAGACAAGTCTGGTACGAATTCACCGACCCCGGAGGGATGGAAGGCTTGGTTGGCCTGGGTGGGAAATCCGAACCAGGAACCTGGTATTGGGTGCACGCACAGTCGCGCCTCCTCCGACTGCGCCACACGCGCCCAAACACTACGGTAATACTAGGCGCGTTTGCTATGAGGTCTCTCTTTGAAAGCTTTCGAAATCTTCTACTCAGTTAATGACAGAAGTGCAGATTTTCCTCACCTTTTCTTCGCCCGGAAATTGGTGGCACTGTTAGAGGAGGCCTCGAGTCGATGTGCCTAGTCAGTGTTCCGCCCAGGACAACGATCCCTTACAGCTCTGTGGGATTAGTGAATTGGCTTCACAGTTGTCTGACGAGGATAGAACAGAATCGTTCATTGGCAAACCAGTGTCAGTCAGTGTCATTCCAAGCAGGCAATCCATTGGTCTTCACGACGTTCAAACGAAAGTTGACAATGCATGATGGCTAGCGCGTCTTCCAAGGCTATCAATTAACACTACGATTTATTATTTTCCTTTATTTCCTTTGTTTTCTTCATCAAGGGGTTCTTAAGTACTTGGGCGGAACTACACCAAAGAGCAGAGCAGAACTGCCGGCTTAACTGGCTGGCTTGACAAGATGCCCACCATGTATGTATGAACTGTGCACTGCAAAACTTTTCTGGAATCTGAATACGAGGCAGGGTAGAGCAGAAGCGGCTAGAGCCGTTAAATCTTATAGATAGACTTTGAGTTGTTCAGCACTCAGCACCGCTTAAATTCTAACGATTTTTTTGCTTTCTTATGATGTTGATCTTTCAGTATAACACAGCACACATCGCAGAATGAATCAGGACTGATTGACGAATGGACTAGTCGTAAGACTGAATTACAGCCGAGCACTACGTCCTTGGAATGATACGTCTTATTCTCGCAGTACTTAGCTGTGTTAATGCTAAAGACAGGGAAAACATTTTCTGGATATTCTGACAAGCATCCATTCCAGCGAAATGTACACTACACAGAACACTTTTAGACTACTACTGCACTGCGCTGGACATTCTCTTTGATTTATTGCCACCTCGAGAGTCCTGATTCCTTCCGAATTCCACATTTCGGTAAAGCAATTTTGATGGAATGATGTGACCGGCTGTTTGCGAACAATAATCCCTCAGATGCACAGAATTAAGCTTTAGGCTAACCAAAAATATGAATAAGAAGGACAATACGCCTTCTCAGAACTTTATATTGAAATGACTTTAAGGAATCAATGGTTTGGTAAGGATGAGGAGTTTCGAAATGTATGCACTGAGCAACATCGAATGAATGAACCTAATTGGGACGTACATATGTGTGGTGGTATAGATGAATTTAAATCACGGCTCTTCTCGGGTAACAGAAGGTGTACATATTTCTGATATAACTTATCCTCATTCCTTGTTATATAGCCTCTCGTAGCGTTGTCATGCTTTTCCCAATTCCATGTTTTGATTCTGTGGTTTTGTTATTGGATTAAATAAAATAATAAAAATTCTTCGACGAAATGCCTTTGCCAAGAGGATTCCAAACTGAAGGAGCAACCTGCTTCGCGTTGGAAAGATAAGTGCAAATCGCCTGAGGCTGATGAACCGCCATCCCATGAATTTGAATGAAGTGCACCGGAGCATGATGAAACGGGCATATATGTAGATGTGTTTTTGCTCTATGCGTGGTCTCAGGGGTACCACAGAACGACGGCAATTAGGTGAGCGAGAGGTGCAAGCATCGCTACAAACCCTTCGAACATGTGTGTGCAAGAGAGGTGAAGTGGACGTGAATTATATCCAAGTCGGCAGGCATCGGAGTATTGCAGTCGTCCTTTCCTTGAAGTTGTTTTCGCAAGAAACGTTACAGAATCTACAACTGCAGTCTCATTCACTCATTTGGACCTCGAGAAAGTGGAAAAGGGAAACAGTGTATAAATCGGTCAAGAATGTAATGAAGGGTTGAAGAGTGCAGCTAACAGAGGACGGAGGGTTCTTGATTGGTGCATGGCCCCAGAGACAAATCAGAATGATTGATTTAGGTGAAAGTTAAAGCCTGAACAGCTTAGCCGCATTTTCTGAATATTCTGACAAGCATTCATTGAAGCGAAATGTACACTACACAGAACACTTTTGGACGACTAACTGCACTGCGCTGGACATTCTCTTTGATTTATTACGTTCTTTGCAGTAGCGATCCATATCTTGCTACTTCAAAGAACGACTCAATCAGTTTAACCATAACGCACTGATCAGGTTGTATCTTCTACAAATTTTGGAACGACGCTTCTATTTATTTATTCATTCATTCTCTGCGTGGACAGCGACGCAATACAATTAAGAAACACAATTAGACCAAATAAAACTCAACACACCAGCGGTAGACTCAGTAAGTGAATGTAGTTTATATTATACAAATACAACAAAGCCACACCTCAAAAACAACTGCAACCTATAAAATTTTCTGGAGATACCTGTCAGCTATTTTTGCCTTCAATTGCTTGGTAGGTTATTTTTCCTTAAAAGCTTCAGAAATTCAATCCCTGCTCGAATAGCGAAAAATGAGGATCTTACATTGGATTTTCCATTGGCCACCCCTTGTGTTACAAGGAGAGACCGAATAGAACCCTTGAAGAGGAAAGCACACCATACCATTTATCATTTCATACTCATGACTACCTTATTTTTCAGACTTTTTCAGAGACTTAGCCTTTTTCGTGGACCTGGAAAGATCGAAAACAGGACACAGCACGGACATGAACTCAGTTCCGTCCTGCAAATCACTTCTCTTAAGCAAAAATAAGACATCAAAGCCATCAAGGACGACTGCCTGACAGATGGTGGCCGTACAGGACCATTGTCCACCCGCACATGGAAGTAATGTAGCTACATAGGTGACTGCGCATCAGGCTCCAGGCCCACTCAAAAGCCCTACCCTTCCCTCCCCGTCGGACAGCAGGGTTGTTCATAAAGCTTTCAGCTCTTGCGTTATTGCAAGGAACTCTTTTTCATGCTGCACTACTACATGGCATGTTTCTTTCGATAAAGTCAAGACATTACTTTCTTAAGGTTTCCATTCCTTCTTGACCTCGACGCAAAGGCCTGCCCTTCTCCTCTGTGTACTCCTTCTCACACTGAGCACAAAGCACAAGAATGTCCTGAGGATAAATATAAAGGACGAAGTTATTGACTCCAAGTGGAATTCGCCGTACATTCCGCATCAATGGGATGTCATAGGGGCGATTTGAATAGATATTTGGTTCATTCAATAAAACGCGGTGTCAGCCGTTGGAGAAGTTAGTGAATTACCCTAGCAAGAGGATTGATTGAACGGCTTGGTTAGAACCAAGCCAAAACTTGGGATCTGTGCACGCGATAGTTGGCGCTTTCTCCCACCACGCTTCCACTCGCCCTCTTCTTCTTCTTCTTCATATTCTTCAGTGGCCTGCTCTGAGTAGCCGGTCTGCGGAGCATCCGCAGTGAAGAAGTGATAGAGTCGCTCAATAGCGGCGACAGCGATCATAAGGTCAAAGCGTTCGACACTTACAGTCGAGTCTCGGAAACGTTCGGAAAAGATTACTCCGACACCACTAATGGTCCTAGGACCTGCTTCTACCGACTCGTGTACTTCATAATACCTCGTGGTGTGGTTTGGTGAGACCATCTAAGGCGAGCAGTACTCAAGTCGAGCGTAGCTAACTGGTCAAGTTCTAGTCAAGTCGTACTTTGGCCAATTACCTCGAACACACACACAGAGACGTCAAAGAGAGCCACCCCTTTTTGCGACATGGTGCATCGGTTCAACTCCGAACTCAGGTCAGTACATTAAGATAGCGGAACGTCTCCTGCTTTGCATGCGAATTTTTCCTGTCCGTCTCCGTCTCCTGTGAGCACGTTTTCAAGTGTATTTCTACTCACGGTAAGGAGTATCAAGTGACGGAATTTACGAGGACCAGTACATTCTCAAGTGGCGATTTTCTCAAGTGATTGCAGGTTACGATTTACAGTCCTGATAGGTGTTCAGCTGTACGTTTCAAGCAGTTGAAATCGTCATTTACCGGCTTCGCGTCTCACTGTTGACTCATCGCCCTTTCTCCCAGCTGTTTATCTCGAGAGGAAATCGGTCGATAATGGCAGCGCAACTCGCGACGGCAAACCGTCTGCTCACCCGCTATGGGAACAAGCTCGAACAAACACGGGCGTCATTCAAAGAAGAGGGGCTGCAAACTCTGGAAGCGAAATGGGAACAGGAGTCACAGAGCGTAAACAGGGACAATCTGCGCCGCTTAGAAGAGGCAGTTGGCGCGCTAGAGTCCATGATGTCGCAAAAGGGGTGGCTCTCTTTGACGTCACTGTGTGTGTGTGTTCGAGGTAATTGGCCAAAGTCCGACTTGACTAGAACTTGACCAGTTAGCTACGCTCGACTTGAGTACTGCTCGCCTTAGATTGTCTCACCAAACCACGCCACGCGGTATTATGAAGTACACGAGTCGGTAGAGGCAAGATTTACCTCAAACTTGGGTAATTAAACCAATTTACAAGCGTTACAATAAATCGACAACGAATAAATGATGTTACAGATGAAATAGCACCAAAACTTGAGAATAACCTTAGGAAAAACTTGCTTCCACTTGACTACTTGATTACTTGAAATCGAACTACTATGGCTGACGAACTTGAATGAGACAAGGAATAAATCTTGAAGGAAATAAAAGAAAACTTGACTGACGAGCCGATCGGCTCGAGCGGCGGTGAGCATTAAAAGGAGGAGCTCGCCTCCACGCATTCCGATCGGACCGTCTGATAGCTGCGAGGCACGCACAGAACAACAACATAGGCATTGATCGATTTAGACGGAGAGCTAAAGCACATATCGTTTAAAGCTGAGACATATAAGGCTTAGAGCTAAGGCACATAAAGTGAGCATACGTTTACAACAACACAAATACGCATTCTACTAACTAATACCACAAAAATAGTCGTTCTCGACACTCCCCCTCTCAGGGATGTGAGGGACCTCGTTCGAGGAGCTCATTCAGCTGCCTCCTTTTTTCCTGTAGGATATCATGAAGTCGTTGTTTCGCATCCGGCACTGTGCACACGGCTCGATGGTGTTTGTCCTCTTTTGGCGGCGCTTCACTTGCAAAAATGGTCCCTTTTACTTGATTGCAATACCAGCATCCTTCACTTGAGTGACAGTTCCCTGGATTACGGCAGAACTGGAGGCACGTTTTGCATCGATTGAAGCTTTCCAGAATTCGAAGTCTGAGTTGTCCTTGGGTGAATCTTGGGCACGAATCTGAATAGTGCCTTCCTCTATCCGTACAGAAAACGCAATCGATATTGGGATGTATTCCGGGAATGAAGCCTCGTAATCTCCTGTACGGAAACTTGGCCAAAGCACTTTCCATCTCGTTTATCTCTCTTCTTAGAGTGTCGATCCTCTGCTGCCTGTCAGGGACTTGTACCTTGACCACGATTGACTTAACCTTCTTTGGAGAAGGTTCACCGTCGCTTTTCGATGGATCTCGCTGTTCTCGCTGATTTCTTTCCTTTTTTTGCGCATTCTACCGAATCCCTGTCACTTGATCGCTTCGAACTCGATGAGGTATCCTTCCTATCACTTGACCTCTTTGAACTGGACTGGATGACTTGACCATCGTTTGACTGCTTAGAGCTGGACGGGATCTTCTGCTCACCACTCGTTTGCTTCTCCAGTGTGCGGACCTGGTCTCCGTTACTTGACCGTTTTGAGCTCGACTTGACCTCGTGTCCGTCACTTGACCATGTAGTGTCCGATCCGGTCTTGTGCTGTTCTGCTGACGCACGAGGAGTGTCCTTCCTTCGTTCCTGCTCTTCACTTGTCTCTTTTTGCAAGCGATTGAAGTACTGCTCATCGGTCTCCAGCGTATCTTGCCGACCTTCGTTTAAGTCGTCGAGTTTAGCTGATGACGTAAGCTCCTTCGCCAGAAACGTTGCACTTGAGTCGCTGGCTTTTGTCTTCTTTCCCTTCTCCTTCATTTTGTAGCTATCGACCTGGACCGAGGGCACTTCTTGGCGAACCGTTTTCTGAACGGATTCCCGCACATTAACGTTCACTTGGGCAGAAAAAACCTTCTTGTTGACAGTCTTTTGGACGGATTCTTCTACACAGATGTCCTTCACTTGAGCTGAGGGCACCTCCTGGTGGACTGTCCTTTGCAGTGGTTTGTGCGTACTGGAGTCCTCGATCACGACCGAAGGAACTTCTTGTCGTACGATCATTTGAAGACTTGATCCAGATCCAGATGTTCCCTTTTCCAGCGCATCAATTCTGCGTAGCAGATCTCCAATGGTGTCATCCTGCTGCTGCGAGGTTGAGGCTTCCTGTGAACTTGAGGTCTTCTTCAGGCAGTTCTGCATTTCTTGCATTGTCTTTTCGAGGATGTTCGCCGCGTCTAGCTCTCTGCGGCGAGTTCTTATATCTCTTGCAGCGAGCTCGAGGTATTCGGTTACCTCCTTGATAGTGGTTTCCAGACGGCGGACATCTCGCTCGACCAGTTCCATGGCTGTTTGCCTCGACATGCCTCCGGGTTGTGTTAGCCACTGCTCGCGAGTAGGTACGTTTTGGCCGAACGTTTGCGATTGGAATTCGTATATGCGATCAGTGAAGACGAAACGAGTCCCAAGACGTAGATGGCGTTCCTTGGCGAGATGCGCGTCGAGCAGAAAGCGATAGAGAATTTGCAGTCTCTCTGCTGTTTCCATCTTGCCGAGGGTGGTACTGTGCATCAGGTTGTACCATTCATTTCGAAGCGATGCCGTCAGTGTGACCTGCCTGCGGAGTTCGTTCATCACCACATTGAGGTCCCGTTCCAAGCGCTCTGTAGATGGATTAGGCTCCAGTACCATGCGCATTAGAGAGGTTGGGCATCCAGCGAGATCTCGAGGATCCATTCTGAAAGAAAAACTTGACCATTGAGAGATGACCGTATCCACGAAATAGAAAACTTGAAGTTTCGTGCATAGAAGGAACATGCGGCATGTTGACGTCACTTGAGACGAAAAAGTGACCACATGCAGGACTTCATAGATGCTTGGAATGACGTCGAGTACGGAGACAGCACAGTCGTGCAAAAAGCCATCGTATAAAGCGAAAAAACATGCGAAGCAGACATCGGAAAAATTTTATAGCTTGGAATACCAGCCAGAAGACAATCCGTGGACCGGTAGAAATGACCATTAGATAAGTGACTCCAATGCACAGGACCAGAATAACGATGGTGGCTATCAATGTTTTGTACCATTGCAGGAAGACTTGAGCGATGTGTGAAAAATCTGGCCACTTGATATCGGAAGATATGACCGATTCTCCCTTTATCCATCTTTCAATCGCTTCCGAGGCGGTATGTGGATATTTTAGGATTCCGACGATGTCGAAACTGTTCCTTACTTGACCACAGGAGATCGAACATACTTGATGTATTCGCGCTTCCTTTAAGGCAAAATGAAGTGTAGTTTCGACACCGGCCTCGTCACATGGTATGGTAAAACTGCCGCTTTCGCATACTACCTCAGCCTGGGTAGTTCTCGTTGATGTGCATTTTACTTGAACCTGTGCTCCTTTTACACAGTTGTAGCAACCACTTAGTGACCCCGCTGTTGCAGTACATCTGTCATTGTCCGCTATAATCTCCGTGCGTAGGTTATCCTGTAGCGTCATCACAACTTCCGAAGTGACCATGCTTGGAATTATAGCTCGTATTCCTCCATCTCGCATTTCGACAAACATTAATGATGGTGTCACTACAGGCAACTGATTGCGTGGATTATTGAACCATGGTAGAATTTCGATGTCACGACATCTGCAATTTGCTTTAGTTTCCGCGGGATAGCACTTGCAGTCGTCTGCTACCAGGCAGTCCATGGTTTCCGCCGTGAAGGTGCTGTTGCACTGAAGTGGTGGGCTGACTTGATTTCCCCAAACGGCGGTTTTCCTTCCGTCCGATATGAATGACGTTTGCAGCAGGGGCGTGGGTGGCACCGTTAGCACACTTAACGTGAACGTGAAGTTATTCCATTTTACGGGTACATTCGGCTTTAGTTCTGTCGTTACTGAGCTAGACTTCTTCCTTGACGAGTCAAGGTGAGCAATTCGTAACTTCCCCGCTTCTGCCCAGCGAGGACAACGGAAGATGCGGAAGATACGAGAGGATCTTGGTTTTAGATAAATCCTGTAGAACAAGCAACCGGAACTTAGAAAGAAGCAGTCGCACCCAGGTCCTCCACAGGACTCTACACATGCCGTACGTCCTGGATACTTGTTTCCTTCCGCTAGCTCTGAAAGCAGACTTGAACTGTTGATCGCGGCACATTTTTCGCCAGTACATGATCCAGAATGCGGACAACGCTTGCTGTCAATTACGTTGTAGAATGTGTCGCGAGTAAACAGCACTGTTTCCTGTTCACACTCCAATGACAGTGATTTCCACGTCAGTCTGAGTTCGTGAACGGCACTTTGGTTGTGCACTAGTCGGAAACATGCATTTCTCGTGAACGGATTGATCTTGAGAACTTCAGACACTTGAACATGACATACTTCACCAAGACCATCGCGATAACAAATTGTCGAGGAGTGCGTGAATAGGTCGACTTGCTGGCAACTCTGCCCCAGGATGGAAAGTGAAGACATAGCTGTGGTCACGGCCAGAAGCTCAAGCAGATCACGAGGGCGTCGGGACGGCTGATGACGTATGGATGTCCTTCCAAAGATCTTTCGTAGAGGCCATAGCAGCAACTTCCACAACAGACTTCCGATCACACGAAGAAGTCTTCCTATGACAAACGGTATGTATAGAAACGCGTAGCATCCCATGAGGAAGAGATATATGAGTATTGCTATTGCTGCCATTGCCCCAGGTGCCAGCATTCTGGATTACAAATCAGTGTCAGGCATATGACACAGTCGATGTGATCGCAAAATGGAGCTGGAGGGCAAACTGTCTCAACCAGTTGCGTTGTTTCGCCTGTTCTGAATTTCCATCGAACGTAGTGTTCATGTAGAACCACTTGAGGAGGAAATCGCACGATTTCGGTTGTATTCGGATTCTCGACCGTTGTGCAAAATTGCTCTGCACAGACTTGATATCCCTGCGTATGAAAAGGCTGCAATTCCACTCCTCCTGGGACGCACCGAATCTCTGGAGAAGTTGAGCGTTCTGTCACATCTGCTCCCCAAACGTAGTTGAGCAGTATAAGGGTGATCAATGCGACGATGTTCATATGCGCCAGAATCTGCCCTTTTCGAGGCCGCAAATTGTAGCGATGAGACGTCTGATCCTCAAGGGGATTCTGTGCACCGTTTTCGTCGGCTGCGATTTCCGTCGTGTCCTTTTCGTCACAGGTGTCCACTGAGCCTTCCGTAGTTTCTTCTAGCTCTAAAGGAACTAACAAATTCACTGGTCGGCGAATTCGTCTATGGGAAGGTAGGCGGACTGTAGCTTCTCTGACGATTCCTTTAGTGTTAGGATGAAGCTGTTCAATTCGTCCCATTTTCCAAGCGTGGCGAGGTAAAACCGGATCGTGGATTAGAACAAGATTGCCTTGCCGTGGGGTATGGACATCGCCTCTGTTCGACTTGACATGCACTTGATGATGCTCCCTTAATGAAGTGAGGTAGTGATTTTGCCATATTCGCCAAAACCTGTCTGTAGATTTGATTGAGCTTTGCAAAGCCTCGATGGTTTGCATTTTTGTCCTTAAGCTTGGAACGTCGTCTGGCGGGGCATATGATGAATCTTCTGTCTCGTCCGTTGTCGCGTCGAATGGAAAGTGGACTTGAATTTCATTCTGGACGAAATCGATTGGACGAATGATGGAGTCAAGGTCCATGCCAGAATTTACATACAGAAGTGGTCGAGTGTTCAAGACCGCTTCGATTTCGGCCATGACTGTTGAAAATTCTTCATAGCACAGTATCGTTTTTCCCAACAATTTGTGGAGAGAAGACTTAACAGACTTGATTAGCCTTTCGTAGAATCCTCCTTGCCAGGAGCGAACGGTGTTGTATGGCGCCACTTGATCTCCTTACTGCTTAGCTCCCTTGCTATTGTTGGATCGATCTTGGCTGTTCTATAGCATTCCTGCAAAATGTCTTCACCGAGAAGAAATGTAGGCGAATTGTCGCTGGTAATTGATTTCGGGATTCCTCGGCGGGCGAAAAAACGTCTGAGCATGTGCAGGAACGCTACTGTGGTCTGGTCGGAAACAACGTCTAAATGGATCATTCGCGTGACCATATACGTGAGAATGCATCCATACGCCTTTCTTTGTTTTCCCGGCTCTATCGAAATCAGGAGTGGACCGAAGTAATCGAGGCCTACGTGCTCGAAAGGTCTCGTCCTTACGACCCTTTCCGAGGGCAGATCACCTTGATCCGGGTACTTGAAAGGCAAATTGTTGAGTTTCTGGCAGCGAATACACCGTCTCACTTCTTTCGTAACTTGAGAACGCAACTGTGGTATCCAGTACTGTTGACGTATGTTCGCGACGGTGTGATTGACTCCCGTATGCGCCGCTTGGTGGGCTTCTGCGACAATGAGCTTTGCCAAAAACGATTTTTGCAGGATGAGAATGGGGTACTTAGCCGCCACACTCAGATTGCTTCTTCCCAGTCTTCCATAGCAACGTAGTATTCCTTTGTCATCCTTCTTTAAGTTGAGCTGGGAGAGTTTCTGCAAGATGTGTGCATTGATTTCGACCTCTTGGTGATGTCGAATCATGAATTCGCCTGCCGCCTTTATTTCATCAGCGGTGAGTTCAACAGACTCGAAATTTGCGGCTGTCACTTTCCACGTCGACCCTTTGCTCTGTCTGTATTGGCTTAGTCGCTGACGAATATTCGAAACGAAGCGGAAGACATAGGCCAGTATCCTTTTTGCCTTAGTGAAGGTGCTAGCTTGTTCTGGCCTGATCAGATGACCCTTCTCGACGTTGGTATCATTGCATATTGTCGTGGCAACGCACTTGCCTTTGCACTTGCCTTCTTCATCTACAGTTTTCGCTAGAATAGCGTTGCTCTTCCAATCTGCCTCCCCAAGGAAGCTTGGACCATTCCACCACATGTGTGAGCCAAATTCCTCCTTGCGGAGACCTCTCGTGGCACAATCGGCAGGATTTTTTGCTGACGCTACGTGATAGAATTCGACTTGACATCCGTTCTCTTGTAGATGATCCACGATTTTGTCGATTTCTCGAAGCCTGTTGGTGATCATGACACTTCTTTCTGCAGTAGTTTTCGTCTTCAACCAACACAACACTATTTCGGAGTCGGAAAAGATCTTCACTTGACGGATTTTGATACCTGAGCGGATTTCTCTAATCACAGCCTCTGTCAAGCGCATAGCGAAGGTTATCGCATTCAGCTCTAACTTTGGCATTGTTGTTGTAACCCTCAAAGATGGAACTCGTTCTCTTGCCATTAAGAGGTGACTTGAAGATGCACCACTCAGATACGTGCATGCAGCCATTGACTCCGAGCTCGCGTCGGCGAAGGTTGCCAGAAAGTAGTCGCTGCGATCGGCAAGGACGACACGCGGGATACTCTTTTCAAATCCGTCGATATCATTGATGATTTTCTCCCACTGCTTCACTTGACCATCCGACAATCGACTGTCCCAGTCACATCCTTCCTTCCAAAGAGATTGGAGGAATGTCTTCGCAGCGTGAGTGAGTTCAGTGGTAGAATGCTCGCCTGCCACGCGGGCGGCCCGGGTTCGATTCCCGGCCGATGCACCATGTCGCAAAAAGGGGTGGCTCTCTTTGACGTCTCTGTGTGTGTGTGTTCGAGGTAATTGGCCAAAGTCCGACTTGACTAGAACTTGACCAGTTAGCTACGCTCGACTTGAGTACTGCTCGCCTTAGATGGTCTCACCAAACCACGCCACGCGGTATTATGAAGTACACGAGTCGGTAGAAGCAAGATTTACCTCAAACTTGGGTAATTAAACCAATTTACAAGCGTTACAATAAATCGACAACGAATAAATGATGTTACAGATGAAATAGCACCAAAACTTGAGAATAACCTTAGGAAAAACTTGCTTCCACTTGAGTACTTGATTACTTGAAATCGAACTACTATGGCTGACGAACTTGAATGAGACAAGGAATAAATCTTGAAGGAAATAAAAGAAAACTTGACTGACGAGCCGATCGGCTCGAGCGGCGGTGAGCATTAAAAGGAGGAGCTCGCCTCCACGCATTCCGATCGGACCGTCTGATAGCTGCGAGGCACGCACAGAACAACAACATAGGCATTGATCGATTTAGACGGAGAGCTAAAGCACATATCGTTTAAAGCTGAGACATGTAATGCTTACAGCTAAGGCACATAAAGTGAGCATACGTTTACAACAACACAAATACGCATTCTACTAACTAATACCACAAAAATAGTCGTTCTCGACACTCTACATAGAACGGCCTTGAAGGTACGTCCTATGCCTCAAGGCTTGCAACAGGACCACCTCGTCTCCTGCACCGCAGAGAAATCCACTCTTCTTCGCTCGTGCGAGCTTCTACCAACTCGCACGAGCGGCCCGTCAACGTACCCACATTCAGCGTAACCACGCGGGTCCTGCGCACGTTACAAGACTTTCGGTCTATCTCTGTTGCCCTCCGATGTCATCCTTGCATCAGAGGCACTCTCACACTTCTCACACACGCCGGGCTTTGCGAGTGTGCATCGGCTCCTGCGGACTTCTATCTCGAAAAACTTGCACAGCTACGCACCAGGTGACGTGACATGGAAATTTGTAGCCCGGCTGGCACAAGAGCTTGTCACCTGCAATCGAATGTTCGTGTTTAGCTTCGTTCGCACAACGAGCAGTTTTCAGTGGTCAGTCCACATGGAGGAACGGGCATCGCCACCACGCTGCCACTCGCCCTCTCATAGCATAAAAGGATAAAGGATAAAAGACGGCGTTATTCAATTCCTTTTGAGATGCATCACGCATTCTGCCTCTGTGGTATATCATCATCACCATCATTTTCGTTAGCGTACGCTTGGTGGCGGGATCCGCTCTCCTGGTGTGGTGAGCCAATTCTCCCGATCAAATGCTTGATCAAGGCGCAAACCAGCCATCTTTAAGTCCAAGTGCAACGTATCTAGCTAGCGTTGTTTCGGGCGTCCCTGGGCCGCTTTCCAGGGACCTCAAGATTCATGCCAATCTTACGGACGGTGTCGTCGTTAGCGCCGAGGAGGTGGCCCTACCATCGGATACAAGCTTCGCGCAGCTTCTCGGTTATCGGGGCGACACCGAACCTCTGTCGTATGGTGTCGTTGCGAACGCGGTCTAAACACGTAACTCCAGCCGTCCACCGTAGCATTTTCGTTTTCATTACACTGAGGCGGCTCTCAATTCCCTTCGTAACGGGCCAGCACTCAGCACCGTACGTCGCTACTGGGCGGACGACTGGTATATAAACCTTCGATTTGAGGTGCTCAGGTATTGTCCTGTCGCAAAGCACTCCAATTAGCGAGCGCTATTTGGACCAGGCTGCACTCACACGTGCGTTCACCTCCAACTTTAGGCTGCCATCGGACGTGATCGCTGATCCGAGATACTTGAAAGGTGTAACTCGTGAAAGCTCAGTACCATTGATCTTAATACATCTGTGCTCATTCACATCAGTCGTCAAATACTCCGTCCTTTTGACGTTTAACTTGAGATCGAACGATGCCAAGCGATCGCACCACGCCTGTGCCTGTCGCTAGAGTTCGGTTTTATCTTCACATACAAGCATGACGTCGTCAGCATACAGCAGCGTCCAAGGTGCCGCCATTTGGAGATCTCGTGAGACTGCATCCATGACGACCACGAAGAGCAGTGGGGATAGCGCAGACCCATGGTGCACCCCTACAGAGATGGGAAATTCCGTCAAGGTGTCCGCTGGCGCTCGCACTTGACTCCATGGGCAAGAGTAGAGGATGCTCACCCACTGAATAAGCTTTTCAGGGACGCCGTGTCGTCGCAAAGCGTACCATATAACTTCTCGCGGGACGCGGTCGAAGGCCTTCTCCAAGTCCAGGAAGGCAAAATACACCGGTTTCTGTTTCTCGCGGTGCTTCTCTAGCAGAAGACGAACGGCGTGAATGGCATCAACCATGCCACAGCCATAGACGACACAACACTAATTCGTGGAAAGCTGGACGACATCCAGAATACGTCCATCGACAATGCGCTCAAAGATTTTCATGGTTTGCGAAGGAAGGCGAATTGGACGGTAACTGGCGCAGTCCGTCCGCTTCTGCGGTATATCGTGGAAGGGATTTTGAATGCGTATTTGTTATTTGACCATATAACGAGTTGCGGTATTCTATACTACAGTAGATGGCATATCGAAAATATTCAAGCATACGCGGAACTGGTATCGAGTGCACGCGTCAGCGGCACCTCCTCCGACTGCACTACGCGCGCAGCTCATAGCATAACATAAGAGGAAACATAACAGAATTCCTTTTGTACATTTAGGGCCGTTTAGGGGCCTTTCTCTTTAGGACTAACTAAAAAGGACGAAGTGGAGCATGTCCTGTCGTAGGCACGGTTTCCATCCATTTGAGCCTACAAGTTGCTGGGATGGTCATCAGTAACCTTAACCGCACCTTGAGGATCAACCAAATAGACATCGGTGCAACTTCGCTCTCTCGTGTTTCGAAATTGAGGGCACATATAGTCGAGTACTCTTCCGCGATCTTCCTTATGGCGTAGCAAAACGTCAACTTCTAGGCTTCGCACCTTATTGCATTGGCTACCCCTTCACGTCTACAATATTAAGATCATTTGTTCGCCGTCAAATGAAGCAAAACTAATGAACGTATTCTGATGACAACCCATAGATTGGGAGGAGTATTCTTTCTGCTGGGCAACGCTCCTTCCTGTTCATATTTTCCATAACAAAACGCTACCGCTGCTTCAGTATCCCCCATATATAAAAGAGGAAGGGTTTTTTGTCCGATGTTAGCCACCCGCAATTCGTACACTGGCTAGCTAGCCGGTTTAATCACCCAAGTTTGCGGTGCGGTTGCCAGTTGTCCATACGAAGACGCTTGACAGTTGTCCACCAATGTTGTTTACCATCGACTGCCATCGACTGCCTGACGTAACGTGATTTCGAAAGAGGTCTCTTCCCAACCACCACTGTTGTTTACCATCGACTACCATCGACTGCCTGACGTAGGGTGATTTCGAAAGAGGTCTCTTCCCAATACGTGACTAGTGGTCATACCTCAGTTTTCATTCCCAGCTCTCCTGTGTGGTGCAACCCTCCACTATTTTTACCGCCATACTTTTACCACTACCCCACTACCAGGGTTGCTGCTACTACAGAAATGGAATCCTCTTCCAAGTTCAGTATGGCAACGAGTTGCTCCGTTCTGCATCTTTTTTGCCATTTTGCCTCACATAAACCGTTTTTTGTTTCAATTTACCTCTATGTTTGCCGCCATACCTTTACCCCTACCTCACTACCAGGGAGGCTACGACTCTATAATAAATTGAATCCTTTTCCACTGTGCAGTATGACAATCGGCTGCTCTTTTTTGCTCATTTTTACTATTGTTTTGCGTCGCATATGGCATTTCTTGCGTTCAATTTTCCTCTATGTCTACAGCCCTACCTTGACCATTATCCCACTCTGTTGACGAATCTGTCCTCAAATACCGAATTTCTCTCCATTGTGCACAATGACGGCCGGTTACTCTTTTCTGCACTTTCTCGCTATCAACGCTAGGGATGCTTCCTTACTCAGCGTCGGTTGCCGGCGAAGCCGGCAGCCGTCGCTGGGTAAGGAAGCATTCCTAGCGGGCTCGAGGTTGGGTTGGGTTACTGACCCCACATGGCTCACCACACACGATGCCGGCGAAGCCGGCTAGCCTAGCGTGGCCCGCCCGGCCAGAGTCGGGTGCGGGCGAAGCCCGCAACCGACGCTGGGTTGTGGGGACCCTAGGGGGCTCGAGGTTGGGTTGGGTTACTGACCCCACATGGCTCACCACACACGATGCCGGCGAAGCCGGCTAGCCTAGCGTGGCCCTCCCGGCCAGAGTCGGGTGCGGGCGAAGCCCGCAACCGACGCTGGGTTGTGGGGACCCTAGGGGGCTCGAGGTTGGGTTGGGTTACTGACCCCACATGGCTCACCACACACGATGCCGGCGAAGCCGGCTAGCCTAGCGTGGCCCGCCCGGCCAGAGTCGGGTGCGGGCGAAGCCCGCAACCGACGCTGGGTTGTGGGGACCCTAGCGGGCTCGAGGTTGGGTTGGGTTACTGACCCCACATGGCTCACCACACACGATGCCGGCGAAGCCGGCTAGCCTAGCGTGGCCCGCCCGGCCAGAGTCGGGTGCGGGCGAAGCCCGCAACCGACGCTGGGTTGTGGGGACCCTAGGGGGCTCGAGGTTGGGTTGGGTTACTGACCCCACATGGCTCACCACACACGATGCCGGCGAAGCCGGCTAGCCTAGCGTGGCCCGCCCGGCCAGAGTCGGGTGCGGGCGAAGCCCGCAACCGACGCTGGGTTGTGGGGACCCTAGCGGGCTCGAGGTTGGGTTGGGTTACTGACCCCACATGGCTCACCACACACGATGCCGGCGAAGCCGGCTAGCCTAGCGTGGCCCGCCCGGCCAGAGTCGGGTGCGGGCGAAGCCCGCAACCGACGCTGGGTTGTGGGGACCCTAGGGGGCTCGAGGTTGGGTTGGGTTACTGACCCCACATGGCTCACCACACACGATGCCGGCGAAGCCGGCTAGCCTAGCGTGGCCCTCCCGGCCAGAGTCGGGTGCGGGCGAAGCCCGCAACCGACGCTGGGTTGTGGGGACCCTAGGGGGCTCGAGGTTGGGTTGGGTTACTGACCCCACATGGCTCACCACACACGATGCCGGCGAAGCCGGCTAGCCTAGCGTGGCCCGCCCGGCCAGAGTCGGGTGCGGGCGAAGCCCGCAACCGACGCTGGGTTGTGGGGACCCTAGCGGGCTCGAGGTTGGGTTGGGTTACTGACCCCACATGGCTCACCACACACGATGCCGGCGAAGCCGGCTAGCCTAGCGTGGCCCGCCCGGCCAGAGTCGGGTGCGGGCGAAGCCCGCAACCGACGCTGGGTTGTGGGGACCCTAGGGGGCTCGAGGTTGGGTTGGGTTACTGACCCCACATGGCTCACCACACACGATGCCGGCGAAGCCGGCTAGCCTAGCGTGGCCCGCCCGGCCAGAGTCGGGTGCGGGCGAAGCCCGCAACCGACGCTGGGTTGTGGGGACCCTAGCGGGCTCGAGGTTGGGTTGGGTTACTGACCCCACATGGCTCACCACACACGATGCCGGCGAAGCCGGCTAGCCTAGCGTGGCCCGCCCGGCCAGAGTCGGGTGCGGGCGAAGCCCGCAACCGACGCTGGGTTGTGGGGACCCTAGGGGGCTCGAGGTTGGGTTGGGTTACTGACCCCACATGGCTCACCACACACGATGCCGGCGAAGCCGGCTAGCCTAGCGTGGCCCTCCCGGCCAGAGTCGGGTGCGGGCGAAGCCCGCAACCGACGCTGGGTTGTGGGGACCCTAGGGGGCTCGAGGTTGGGTTGGGTTACTGACCCCACATGGCTCACCACACACGATGCCGGCGAAGCCGGCTAGCCTAGCGTGGCCCGCCCGACCAGAGTCGGGTGCGGGCGAAGCCCGCAACCGACGCTGGGTTGTGGGGACCCTAGCGGGCTCGAGGTTGGGTTGGGTTACTGACCCCACATGGCTCACCACACACGATGCCGGCGAAGCCGGCTAGCCTAGCGTGGCCCGCCCGGCCAGAGTCGGGTGCGGGCGAAGCCCGCAACCGACGCTGGGTTGTGGGGACCCTAGCGGGCTCGAGGTTGGGTTGGGTTACTGACCCCACATGGCTCACCACACACGATGCCGGCGAAGCCGGCTAGCCTAGCGTGGCCCGCCCGGCCAGAGTCGGGTGCGGGCGAAGCCCGCAACCGACGCTGGGTTGTGGGGACCCTAGGGGGCTCGAGGTTGGGTTGGGTTACTGACCCCACATGGCTCACCACACACGATGCCGGCGAAGCCGGCTAGCCTAGCGTGGCCCGCCCGGCCAGAGTCGGGTGCGGGCGAAGCCCGCAACCGACGCTGGGTTGTGGGGACCCTAGGGGGCTCGAGGTTGGGTTGGGTTACTGACCCCACATGGCTCACCACACACGATGCCGGCGAAGCCGGCTAGCCTAGCGTGGCCCTCCCGGCCAGAGTCGGGTGCGGGCGAAGCCCGCAACCGACGCTGGGTTGTGGGGACCCTAGGGGGCTCGAGGTTGGGTTGGGTTACTGACCCCACATGGCTCACCACACACGATGCCGGCGAAGCCGGCTAGCCTAGCGTGGCCCGCCCGGCCAGAGTCGGGTGCGGGCGAAGCCCGCAACCGACGCTGGGTTGTGGGGACCCTAGCGGGCTCGAGGTTGGGTTGGGTTACTGACCCCACATGGCTCACCACACACGATGCCGGCGAAGCCGGCTAGCCTAGCGTGGCCCGCCCGGCCAGAGTCGGGTGCGGGCGAAGCCCGCAACCGACGCTGGGTTGTGGGGACCCTAGCGGGCTCGAGGTTGGGTTGGGTTACTGACCCCACATGGCTCACCACACACGATGCCGGCGAAGCCGGCTAGCCTAGCGTGGCCCGCCCGGCCAGAGTCGGGTGCGGGCGAAGCCCGCAACCGACGCTGGGTTGTGGGGACCCTAGCGGGCTCGAGGTTGGGTTGGGTTACTGACCCCACATGGCTCACCACACACGATGCCGGCGAAGCCGGCTAGCCTAGCGTGGCCCGCCCGGCCAGAGTCGGGTGCGGGCGAAGCCCGCAACCGACGCTGGGTTGTGGGGACCCTAGGGGGCTCGAGGTTGGGTTGGGTTACTGACCCCACATGGCTCACCACACACGATGCCGGCGAAGCCGGCTAGCCTAGCGTGGCCCTCCCGGCCAGAGTCGGGTGCGGGCCAAGCCCGCAACCGACGCTGGGTTGTGGGGACCCTAGGGGGCTCGAGGTTGGGTTGGGTTACTGACCCCACATGGCTCACCACACACGATGCCGGCGAAGCCGGCTAGCCTAGCGTGGCCCTCCCGGCCAGAGTCGGGTGCGGGCGAAGCCCGCAACCGACGCTGGGTTGTGGGGACCCTAGGGGGCTCGAGGTTGGGTTGGGTTACTGACCCCACATGGCTCACCACACACGATGCCGGCGAAGCCGGCTAGCCTAGCGTGGCCCGCCCGGCCAGAGTCGGGTGCGGGCGAAGCCCGCAACCGACGCTGGGTTGTGGGGACCCTAGCGGGCTCGAGGTTGGGTTGGGTTACTGACCCCACATGGCTCACCACACACGATGCCGGCGAAGCCGGCTAGCCTAGCGTGGCCCGCCCGGCCAGAGTCGGGTGCGGGCGAAGCCCGCAACCGACGCTGGGTTGTGGGGACCCTAGGGGGCTCGAGGTTGGGTTGGGTTACTGACCCCACATGGCTCACCACACACGATGCCGGCGAAGCCGGCTAGCCTAGCGTGGCCCGCCCGGCCAGAGTCGGGTGCGGGCGAAGCCCGCAACCGACGCTGGGTTGTGGGGACCCTAGCGGGCTCGAGGTTGGGTTGGGTTACTGACCCCACATGGCTCACCACACACGATGCCGGCGAAGCCGGCTAGCCTAGCGTGGCCCGCCCGGCCAGAGTCGGGTGCGGGCGAAGCCCGCAACCGACGCTGGGTTGTGGGGACCCTAGGGGGCTCGAGGTTGGGTTGGGTTACTGACCCCACATGGCTCACCACACACGATGCCGGCGAAGCCGGCTAGCCTAGCGTGGCCCTCCCGGCCAGAGTCGGGTGCGGGCGAAGCCCGCAACCGACGCTGGGTTGTGGGGACCCTAGGGGGCTCGAGGTTGGGTTGGGTTACTGACCCCACATGGCTCACCACACACGATGCCGGCGAAGCCGGCTAGCCTAGCGTGGCCCGCCCGGCCAGAGTCGGGTGCGGGCGAAGCCCGCAACCGACGCTGGGTTGTGGGGACCCTAGCGGGCTCGAGGTTGGGTTGGGTTACTGACCCCACATGGCTCACCACACACGATGCCGGCGAAGCCGGCTAGCCTAGCGTGGCCCGCCCGGCCAGAGTCGGGTGCGGGCGAAGCCCGCAACCGACGCTGGGTTGTGGGGACCCTAGCGGGCTCGAGGTTGGGTTGGGTTACTGACCCCACATGGCTCACCACACACGATGCCGGCGAAGCCGGCTAGCCTAGCGTGGCCCGCCCGGCCAGAGTCGGGTGCGGGCGAAGCCCGCAACCGACGCTGGGTTGTGGGGACCCTAGGGGGCTCGAGGTTGGGTTGGGTTACTGACCCCACATGGCTCACCACACACGATGCCGGCGAAGCCGGCTAGCCTAGCGTGGCCCGCCCGGCCAGAGTCGGGTGCGGGCGAAGCCCGCAACCGACGCTGGGTTGTGGGGACCCTAGGGGGCTCGAGGTTGGGTTGGGTTACTGACCCCACATGGCTCACCACACACGATGCCGGCGAAGCCGGCTAGCCTAGCGTGGCCCTCCCGGCCAGAGTCGGGTGCGGGCGAAGCCCGCAACCGACGCTGGGTTGTGGGGACCCTAGGGGGCTCGAGGTTGGGTTGGGTTACTGACCCCACATGGCTCACCACACACGATGCCGGCGAAGCCGGCTAGCCTAGCGTGGCCCGCCCGGCCAGAGTCGGGTGCGGGCGAAGCCCGCAACCGACGCTGGGTTGTGGGGACCCTAGCGGGCTCGAGGTTGGGTTGGGTTACTGACCCCACATGGCTCACCACACACGATGCCGGCGAAGCCGGCTAGCCTAGCGTGGCCCGCCCGGCCAGAGTCGGGTGCGGGCGAAGCCCGCAACCGACGCTGGGTTGTGGGGACCCTAGGGGGCTCGAGGTTGGGTTGGGTTACTGACCCCACATGGCTCACCACACACGATGCCGGCGAAGCCGGCTAGCCTAGCGTGGCCCGCCCGGCCAGAGTCGGGTGCGGGCGAAGCCCGCAACCGACGCTGGGTTGTGGGGACCCTAGCGGGCTCGAGGTTGGGTTGGGTTACTGACCCCACATGGCTCACCACACACGATGCCGGCGAAGCCGGCTAGCCTAGCGTGGCCCGCCCGGCCAGAGTCGGGTGCGGGCGAAGCCCGCAACCGACGCTGGGTTGTGGGGACCCTAGGGGGCTCGAGGTTGGGTTGGGTTACTGACCCCACATGGCTCACCACACACGATGCCGGCGAAGCCGGCTAGCCTAGCGTGGCCCTCCCGGCCAGAGTCGGGTGCGGGCCAAGCCCGCAACCGACGCTGGGTTGTGGGGACCCTAGGGGGCTCGAGGTTGGGTTGGGTTACTGACCCCACATGGCTCACCACACACGATGCCGGCGAAGCCGGCTAGCCTAGCGTGGCCCTCCCGGCCAGAGTCGGGTGCGGGCGAAGCCCGCAACCGACGCTGGGTTGTGGGGACCCTAGGGGGCTCGAGGTTGGGTTGGGTTACTGACCCCACATGGCTCACCACACACGATGCCGGCGAAGCCGGCTAGCCTAGCGTGGCCCGCCCGGCCAGAGTCGGGTGCGGGCGAAGCCCGCAACCGACGCTGGGTTGTGGGGACCCTAGCGGGCTCGAGGTTGGGTTGGGTTACTGACCCCACATGGCTCACCACACACGATGCCGGCGAAGCCGGCTAGCCTAGCGTGGCCCGCCCGGCCAGAGTCGGGTGCGGGCGAAGCCCGCAACCGACGCTGGGTTGTGGGGACCCTAGGGGGCTCGAGGTTGGGTTGGGTTACTGACCCCACATGGCTCACCACACACGATGCCGGCGAAGCCGGCTAGCCTAGCGTGGCCCGCCCGGCCAGAGTCGGGTGCGGGCGAAGCCCGCAACCGACGCTGGGTTGTGGGGACCCTAGGGGGCTCGAGGTTGGGTTGGGTTACTGACCCCACATGGCTCACCACACACGATGCCGGCGAAGCCGGCTAGCCTAGCGTGGCCCGCCCGGCCAGAGTCGGGTGCGGGCGAAGCCCGCAACCGACGCTGGGTTGTGGGGACCCTAGCGGGCTCGAGGTTGGGTTGGGTTACTGACCCCACATGGCTCACCACACACGATGCCGGCGAAGCCGGCTAGCCTAGCGTGGCCCGCCCGGCCAGAGTCGGGTGCGGGCGAAGCCCGCAACCGACGCTGGGTTGTGGGGACCCTAGCGGGCTCGAGGTTGGGTTGGGTTACTGACCCCACATGGCTCACCACACACGATGCCGGCGAAGCCGGCTAGCCTAGCGTGGCCCTCCCGGCCAGAGTCGGGTGCGGGCGAAGCCCGCAACCGACGCTGGGTTGTGGGGACCCTAGGGGGCTCGAGGTTGGGTTGGGTTACTGACCCCACATGGCTCACCACACACGATGCCGGCGAAGCCGGCTAGCCTAGCGTGGCCCGCCCGGCCAGAGTCGGGTGCGGGCGAAGCCCGCAACCGACGCTGGGTTGTGGGGACCCTAGCGGGCTCGAGGTTGGGTTGGGTTACTGACCCCACATGGCTCACCACACACGATGCCGGCGAAGCCGGCTAGCCTAGCGTGGCCCGCCCGGCCAGAGTCGGGTGCGGGCGAAGCCCGCAACCGACGCTGGGTTGTGGGGACCCTAGCGGGCTCGAGGTTGGGTTGGGTTACTGACCCCACATGGCTCACCACACACGATGCCGGCGAAGCCGGCTAGCCTAGCGTGGCCCGCCCGGCCAGAGTCGGGTGCGGGCGAAGCCCGCAACCGACGCTGGGTTGTGGGGACCCTAGGGGGCTCGAGGTTGGGTTGGGTTACTGACCCCACATGGCTCACCACACACGATGCCGGCGAAGCCGGCTAGCCTAGCGTGGCCCGCCCGGCCAGAGTCGGGTGCGGGCGAAGCCCGCAACCGACGCTGGGTTGTGGGGACCCTAGCGGGCTCGAGGTTGGGTTGGGTTACTGACCCCACATGGCTCACCACACACGATGCCGGCGAAGCCGGCTAGCCTAGCGTGGCCCGCCCGGCCAGAGTCGGGTGCGGGCGAAGCCCGCAACCGACGCTGGGTTGTGGGGACCCTAGCGGGCTCGAGGTTGGGTTGGGTTACTGACCCCACATGGCTCACCACACACGATGCCGGCGAAGCCGGCTAGCCTAGCGTGGCCCGCCCGGCCAGAGTCGGGTGCGGGCGAAGCCCGCAACCGACGCTGGGTTGTGGGGACCCTAGGGGGCTCGAGGTTGGGTTGGGTTACTGACCCCACATGGCTCACCACACACGATGCCGGCGAAGCCGGCTAGCCTAGCGTGGCCCGCCCGGCCAGAGTCGGGTGCGGGCGAAGCCCGCAACCGACGCTGGGTTGTGGGGACCCTAGGGGGCTCGAGGTTGGGTTGGGTTACTGACCCCACATGGCTCACCACACACGATGCCGGCGAAGCCGGCTAGCCTAGCGTGGCCCTCCCGGCCAGAGTCGGGTGCGGGCGAAGCCCGCAACCGACGCTGGGTTGTGGGGACCCTAGGGGGCTCGAGGTTGGGTTGGGTTACTGACCCCACATGGCTCACCACACACGATGCCGGCGAAGCCGGCTAGCCTAGCGTGGCCCGCCCGGCCAGAGTCGGGTGCGGGCGAAGCCCGCAACCGACGCTGGGTTGTGGGGACCCTAGCGGGCTCGAGGTTGGGTTGGGTTACTGACCCCACATGGCTCACCACACACGATGCCGGCGAAGCCGGCTAGCCTAGCGTGGCCCGCCCGGCCAGAGTCGGGTGCGGGCGAAGCCCGCAACCGACGCTGGGTTGTGGGGACCCTAGGGGGCTCGAGGTTGGGTTGGGTTACTGACCCCACATGGCTCACCACACACGATGCCGGCGAAGCCGGCTAGCCTAGCGTGGCCCGCCCGGCCAGAGTCGGGTGCGGGCGAAGCCCGCAACCGACGCTGGGTTGTGGGGACCCTAGCGGGCTCGAGGTTGGGTTGGGTTACTGACCCCACATGGCTCACCACACACGATGCCGGCGAAGCCGGCTAGCCTAGCGTGGCCCGCCCGGCCAGAGTCGGGTGCGGGCGAAGCCCGCAACCGACGCTGGGTTGTGGGGACCCTAGGGGGCTCGAGGTTGGGTTGGGTTACTGACCCCACATGGCTCACCACACACGATGCCGGCGAAGCCGGCTAGCCTAGCGTGGCCCTCCCGGCCAGAGTCGGGTGCGGGCCAAGCCCGCAACCGACGCTGGGTTGTGGGGACCCTAGGGGGCTCGAGGTTGGGTTGGGTTACTGACCCCACATGGCTCACCACACACGATGCCGGCGAAGCCGGCTAGCCTAGCGTGGCCCTCCCGGCCAGAGTCGGGTGCGGGCGAAGCCCGCAACCGACGCTGGGTTGTGGGGACCCTAGGGGGCTCGAGGTTGGGTTGGGTTACTGACCCCACATGGCTCACCACACACGATGCCGGCGAAGCCGGCTAGCCTAGCGTGGCCCGCCCGGCCAGAGTCGGGTGCGGGCGAAGCCCGCAACCGACGCTGGGTTGTGGGGACCCTAGCGGGCTCGAGGTTGGGTTGGGTTACTGACCCCACATGGCTCACCACACACGATGCCGGCGAAGCCGGCTAGCCTAGCGTGGCCCGCCCGGCCAGAGTCGGGTGCGGGCGAAGCCCGCAACCGACGCTGGGTTGTGGGGACCCTAGGGGGCTCGAGGTTGGGTTGGGTTACTGACCCCACATGGCTCACCACACACGATGCCGGCGAAGCCGGCTAGCCTAGCGTGGCCCGCCCGGCCAGAGTCGGGTGCGGGCGAAGCCCGCAACCGACGCTGGGTTGTGGGGACCCTAGGGGGCTCGAGGTTGGGTTGGGTTACTGACCCCACATGGCTCACCACACACGATGCCGGCGAAGCCGGCTAGCCTAGCGTGGCCCGCCCGGCCAGAGTCGGGTGCGGGCGAAGCCCGCAACCGACGCTGGGTTGTGGGGACCCTAGCGGGCTCGAGGTTGGGTTGGGTTACTGACCCCACATGGCTCACCACACACGATGCCGGCGAAGCCGGCTAGCCTAGCGTGGCCCGCCCGGCCAGAGTCGGGTGCGGGCGAAGCCCGCAACCGACGCTGGGTTGTGGGGACCCTAGGGGGCTCGAGGTTGGGTTGGGTTACTGACCCCACATGGCTCACCACACACGATGCCGGCGAAGCCGGCTAGCCTAGCGTGGCCCTCCCGGCCAGAGTCGGGTGCGGGCGAAGCCCGCAACCGACGCTGGGTTGTGGGGACCCTAGGGGGCTCGAGGTTGGGTTGGGTTACTGACCCCACATGGCTCACCACACACGATGCCGGCGAAGCCGGCTAGCCTAGCGTGGCCCGCCCGGCCAGAGTCGGGTGCGGGCGAAGCCCGCAACCGACGCTGGGTTGTGGGGACCCTAGCGGGCTCGAGGTTGGGTTGGGTTACTGACCCCACATGGCTCACCACACACGATGCCGGCGAAGCCGGCTAGCCTAGCGTGGCCCGCCCGGCCAGAGTCGGGTGCGGGCGAAGCCCGCAACCGACGCTGGGTTGTGGGGACCCTAGCGGGCTCGAGGTTGGGTTGGGTTACTGACCCCACATGGCTCACCACACACGATGCCGGCGAAGCCGGCTAGCCTAGCGTGGCCCGCCCGGCCAGAGTCGGGTGCGGGCGAAGCCCGCAACCGACGCTGGGTTGTGGGGACCCTAGGGGGCTCGAGGTTGGGTTGGGTTACTGACCCCACATGGCTCACCACACACGATGCCGGCGAAGCCGGCTAGCCTAGCGTGGCCCGCCCGGCCAGAGTCGGGTGCGGGCGAAGCCCGCAACCGACGCTGGGTTGTGGGGACCCTAGCGGGCTCGAGGTTGGGTTGGGTTACTGACCCCACATGGCTCACCACACACGATGCCGGCGAAGCCGGCTAGCCTAGCGTGGCCCGCCCGGCCAGAGTCGGGTGCGGGCGAAGCCCGCAACCGACGCTGGGTTGTGGGGACCCTAGGGGGCTCGAGGTTGGGTTGGGTTACTGACCCCACATGGCTCACCACACACGATGCCGGCGAAGCCGGCTAGCCTAGCGTGGCCCTCCCGGCCAGAGTCGGGTGCGGGCCAAGCCCGCAACCGACGCTGGGTTGTGGGGACCCTAGGGGGCTCGAGGTTGGGTTGGGTTACTGACCCCACATGGCTCACCACACACGATGCCGGCGAAGCCGGCTAGCCTAGCGTGGCCCTCCCGGCCAGAGTCGGGTGCGGGCGAAGCCCGCAACCGACGCTGGGTTGTGGGGACCCTAGGGGGCTCGAGGTTGGGTTGGGTTACTGACCCCACATGGCTCACCACACACGATGCCGGCGAAGCCGGCTAGCCTAGCGTGGCCCGCCCGGCCAGAGTCGGGTGCGGGCGAAGCCCGCAACCGACGCTGGGTTGTGGGGACCCTAGCGGGCTCGAGGTTGGGTTGGGTTACTGACCCCACATGGCTCACCACACACGATGCCGGCGAAGCCGGCTAGCCTAGCGTGGCCCGCCCGGCCAGAGTCGGGTGCGGGCGAAGCCCGCAACCGACGCTGGGTTGTGGGGACCCTAGGGGGCTCGAGGTTGGGTTGGGTTACTGACCCCACATGGCTCACCACACACGATGCCGGCGAAGCCGGCTAGCCTAGCGTGGCCCGCCCGGCCAGAGTCGGGTGCGGGCGAAGCCCGCAACCGACGCTGGGTTGTGGGGACCCTAGCGGGCTCGAGGTTGGGTTGGGTTACTGACCCCACATGGCTCACCACACACGATGCCGGCGAAGCCGGCTAGCCTAGCGTGGCCCGCCCGGCCAGAGTCGGGTGCGGGCGAAGCCCGCAACCGACGCTGGGTTGTGGGGACCCTAGGGGGCTCGAGGTTGGGTTGGGTTACTGACCCCACATGGCTCACCACACACGATGCCGGCGAAGCCGGCTAGCCTAGCGTGGCCCTCCCGGCCAGAGTCGGGTGCGGGCGAAGCCCGCAACCGACGCTGGGTTGTGGGGACCCTAGGGGGCTCGAGGTTGGGTTGGGTTACTGACCCCACATGGCTCACCACACACGATGCCGGCGAAGCCGGCTAGCCTAGCGTGGCCCGCCCGGCCAGAGTCGGGTGCGGGCGAAGCCCGCAACCGACGCTGGGTTGTGGGGACCCTAGCGGGCTCGAGGTTGGGTTGGGTTACTGACCCCACATGGCTCACCACACACGATGCCGGCGAAGCCGGCTAGCCTAGCGTGGCCCGCCCGGCCAGAGTCGGGTGCGGGCGAAGCCCGCAACCGACGCTGGTTTAATGATATAATTCTTATTAATAAACTGTAGATTGCTGAGTAGAAAAGGCTCAGATTATTACCTGCCTTTTGAAACGTGCATGGAAGATTGACGCACGACAACCTAAAGCAGACGACTACAATGAAAGGCGCGCCTATAATTATATTGAGAGGATGGATACTTCCAGAACAATAGAACACGGAACGAAAGCCTGGTGAGTCCAACGTGGATGAAAACATGTGCAGAAGGCAGCGCAACAAGGCTTCAAGATTGCCAAGAAAATGGCAAACAATGTGAACAGGCTACTTTTACGGCCTCATCGATCTCCGCTAAGCTGGATAAACACGCGATTAATCCTGTGCAAATGGGAGCAAGGAGAGCGATCATCGATTTAAACGTTTCATGAAGAAAAGAAAAAGTCCTCGAAGCCATTGTTTTCGAATCCGGTAACTGTTTTGTGAGCATTCCTCTACGACGTGTGGCTTGTACCTGCAATATTATCTAGTCACTTCCGAAGAGTTTAGGTGAGCAAGCTACCACGGCCATTGCAATGGATGGTGGCAAAGAAATAGGGAGAAGCGGGTTTCGAATACAAAATTTTCTGCGGAACACTTTAGAAAGTTTCAGCAGCCTTGTCTTGTCTTTGACTCTGAAAGATAACGTTCTTGAACTAATGGTTTTGAACAGGAAGTTAAAACACAAGTACAGCATATTGGAAATCACGACGCAGCCGGGAATGGGCGAACAATTAATGCCAGATGTTCAGCGGCCTAGCAATGTGATCCAGTGTGAAAATGGTAAGATACCATTTTCACATTATATTGGACACTTTTCGTCTCAAACTGGACACTCTTCTGAGCTAGCTTTAAAATTTTTTGAGAAAAAAACGAACCCTTCCGAGCCAAAATGTGCGCACAGGTTAAATTGCAAACCCAATAAGACGGCTACAATAATTTTTTATTCAACGGAAATTTGGTTAAACATTTTTTGAATTTTTTTCAGTTCACCTGCCTCTATAACTGTGTAATAATTTTATAATAATTTTATTTTCAGAAAAAATAATTTTATAATAATTTTATTTTTAGAAAAAATTAATAGATTAATCTTTATCCTCAAGCACAGTAAAAAGCAATCATGCAACTCATTCAAAGATCCGATCGCGCGATGCCCTCGAAGAGCTTGTCGCGTTTTTTAATTGATTGATAGCGTAAATGTAGCTTACTTGAAGCGTCTAAGTAAGGATGTGCGTGGTTTTTTACAATCGTTTTTGTTGAATTGTTCACAGGTGCAAAAATCCATGCAAACAGGAAATTTACTATCTATCGAATAAGAATCACAACTTCTTGGACGAGGGCATGACGCAATCTCTTCTTTTAGCACTAATATTACCGCCTTCTTGCTCTTTAAAACAAGTTTAAGCTATTAGTTTTGCTCAAGAATTATTTTTTGTGAAACTTGCAACTATGTGTTCATAGATTGGAAAATGAACTAAAACTTCAGAAAAGTTGTACTAAAAGCTTCGTTGAGCAAAAATCATACTACCTTTTTATGAAAGTCTCCAGTTTAATGTAAAAAGCTCACTTCGGTTTGGAAAAGTTCGCATTGAAAAGTGTCCAACTCGAAGTAAAAATGGTACAGTGGCGTCCAAAAGGCAGCTGAAGTGCTGTAACCTATGTGGCAGATTCCACGCTTTTTCTGTTTTTAAGCTTGAAATATGGAAAGAACCGATATAGAACAGCACTGATGATGCGATTTAAGAAAATTTGTTAATTGTAACAACACATCCAAATTTCACATTCTTAAAGCTGATTTGAAACGAGTTCTGCTGAAAAATGCAAGCGTGCACAAACTTTTGGACCCCACTGCGTATATCAGTGGTGGCCATCAAGCTTTTACCATCACACCACATGAGCTGCAGTGGCCAGTCGATGGACAAGCTAGTGGTTTATTTTTCACAAGCAAGTGTATTCACAGACCGCAGAGAAATGGCACGTCTGGTTGGTCTAGAGCGGGACGCGAGCCAAGTAATTCATTTCAGGATACACGCGACCGCCGGCGCCTGCTCTGACTGCCTATCGATAGCTCTTTGCATTCCAAAATAAGTGCGCAAAGAAAAAGAATAGGTACATATATTAACCGCGTGGGCTCTCATGAATTTGTGATTCGAATTCAACAAGAAAAAACACAGTCCAGGTATCCCATGGGTAAGAAGAGCGCGTGGCAGCAACCCAGGAGCTATCCCACTTTGCTTACCTCTGCGTGCTTGACCACGGAGGGCGACAGCCGGAGAGGATCGTTGAGGAAGTGACCAGAAGGAGAGTCTCATTCACCCAATCTGCCTAGATGTGCTGATGAGTTTCCGGGCAAGAGCTTTCAGTTGTGTCGTCTCACTCCTACCTCGCCACCTTCCCCTACTAATTTCTGAAACTAATGTGACTTACAAGGGAGGTCAATGAGCGTCCCGTGGCAATTTTAAAAGTGACCTATTAAGGGTTGTAGGGGACTGTAAGAGAAGCACCGTAGTGGTTTTCAGCGGAACGATGACCAAGGTTATGTGTGAATTATGTTTAGCACCGGTTTTATGGTAGCGTTTCATTGAGGTGAAACAGAAATGCTCCTTGAGCAATTAGATTCAAACTGATCCAGAAGAAAAAGGTGGGACTGGTACACTGATCGTTAACGCTGAAAGAGCAGCAAAATAAAACGGAGAAGATAGGCGTTCTGAACAGTCGTGGAAGGAAAGGGGACACTACAAGCCAATGGACAATCTTGAGCAACTCAGACTTACCACTGGTGTTGTAGCAAAGTCGCCTTTAGTCGCCCTTAAAGAAGGATGCAGAACGAGACAGCCTTCTTTCATAGGCATGGCAGCCTCCTATAGCGGAAACTCACGTCTCGTATAGGATTGGTCGCTCAAAAACGGCGTGAAATATGTAATAATTTCCATGACCTCACAACTGCAGAGCATTCAGTAAACACAATTCGCAAATCACTGCTTTTATATCACAAATTACATAAAAATATTCTTAGTTCAAAACTCGTCGCTGAAACCGTGATAAGTGCACAATCGGAGATGGCGCCGGCAGTTCCGTGTACATACATAGTTCTAGTTCCTTGGTCCGGGCGTCAAGCCCAGGCCAACCAACTAAGCCTCTATCTCTTCAGCGTCGGAGGCATATACGCGCGCGAATGAATTCGCTCAACGTCATTCCGCAGAAGTAGAACGCGTAGCGTGTCCCGAAAAGGATTGAAAGGTATCTCTACAGTCCCTGGTGTCTTAATAGATCTCGTGGGGTACACTATTCCTCTGATAACGTACTGAATGTATAATAGCACGCAGCATCTTTTCATGGGCGAGAATAATGCAGAGAAAGTGAGGCCATACTTGATGTTGGAGCCGGGGCAATCATCGCTTTCATTAGCGGATCGGAAATGGGCTGCACACAAGGAAGTGCATCGGGTCGGATCAACGTTCACTATCCCATGAATTTGCAGCGAGGAGTACTCAATCTCTTCATGACAATGTAGAGCAAACACCTTCGATTTGATGTTCTCCCTATACGTCCGAACAGGGCCGCAAAGATACAGCGTTCAACCGTTCACTACGGGGAATGCTTTCCGTGTTATACTCCCACGCGCATTCGTGGGAACGAAACGTAGCATAGGAAGTTGATAGACCAGGGATTCATCCTTTCAGACACGTATATTGTTCATTTGTAGTCTTACAATGGTGAAGAGAACAATAGACCTTAGTGCGGATTCGAAATAATTGTAATATACGCCGGTAACCGAATAAAATTGTACAAAGCTGTTAGCTGCCTTGGCAATAGGATCTGGAGCTTTTTCTAAAGCTTTCTGTGAAAGAATATACCTATAAGCTCTGTTATCTATTTGAAAAACACTCGAAAAATAAGAACACCTCTTCGAACACAATGAAAAATAGGTAGGCAAGGAAGCTGTATCATCGTCAACTAACAGACCAAAGAACACAGAGGCATTCTATAACTTCTCGCCCACGTATTTTCCCATCTACATGGCTTCCCGAGTTCCCGTTGCAAACCAAGTTGGACGGGACTCACTCTAATTACATAATGTGGCAAAGAGAAGAATAACGGCACCCATCGCCTTAAGAAAAAAAAAAACAGAGCTAGAAATCCGAGTCAAGAACCTGGGATAGGGTACGGCGATAGGCGGTGCCCTCACCTACTCCGCTACCACGCATCCAATGTTTTTAAGAGCAGTTATAGAGTTCAAAATTTTACGCGAGGTTTGGTAAAAAAACAAAAAACGAAAATGTAGCAAATAAAATTACAAGAGGCAGTATAGTATAAGAAGCTAACACTGAAATTAGCAAAGTGCACAGTAAACGGTAGAGCAATCAGAATGCTCGTAAAACTTGAAAATCATAATCGGGGTAGAACACCGACAAAGGCATCATAAGCAATTTATACTCTCAACGAGAAAAATGGCGTAGGAAATGGGTTTTGAACGACGACTTGGGCCCGTTGATACTGCATCCGGTACAAATCTGCAGAGAAGAAGGACCGCAAGAAGCCAGTATCACCATTGGTCGGAAACATCTAGGACAAAGCATCACTTCTTTCAGAAAAGCCACTGCGTTTTGGAATGTTCCATTTGAACACTGCAAAGACTACAGAAGAACATGTCTTGCATCTTGCAGTCATCCTCCTGAGCTGCCTCTCCACGCGGAGCATGCGTGGTTAAGCCCTGTCCACATCGTCTTTTCAAAACGCACCGCAGCGAGAGTAGGGTACGCGTAGGTGTCCTCACTTTTTGATTCCCAAAAAGGGCTGCAAGGAGCCATCCATTATAGCAGACAGACTGCACCATTTATCATGGCTTTGAGTTTTTCCCATGTCTAGCTGCGCCGTTCGAGTGTGCAATTCGGCCGCTACACAAGAGCGGAAGTATCGAAAAACATTTCATTGGAGGCAGCGTCAAATACTTCGCTCAGATGGTGCGGCTTATGCTCTGAGTTCGCTCAAAATTGGCCACGAAAATGCCAAATTTTGAGACTAAATGCATGGCACGATTGTTGGCAGCGCAGCCGAAAGGGGCGCAATGTCACAAGAGGATCACCAGTTATCGTTTAAAGTTCGCTTCCCGTCCAAGCCAACCTCCACCCCTGTCCCCTCCGAGGCCAATGAGCTAAGGCCATAATTGTCTAGAAAGGACAACACACTAACGTGTTCACTAGCTACTCAACGAATATCATTGCACAGCTCTATGATCCATTCCATTTACCTCCTTGACATCCCGTAGAAGCACGGCGCAGCACAGAAATGAATATTAAACCGACCTTTACCCTACAAAAGCTTTCCTTATGGATAGCTTTTGAGAAAAGGGTGGAAAAGCACCTTGAAAATAGAAGTGTCGAATCGAGGAGAAGGCGTCTACTGTTGCTTACCTTCTGTAGTCAACGTCATAGATATAAAGCCGCGTCCCACAAGGCAACAATTGGCCGTAAACGCATTGTCGTCCAATAAACTAGACTGGGTAATAAATTCTGTCTGGTGGTAAGGGAAAACATCTATTATCCGATTCTGAGTAGATGCTGTTGGTGATCAAACGTTTAATTATTAAAGGAGTTTCTAAGATTTTATGGATGACAGATAGCATATATCTACGAAACGTTATTATCGACTTGTGTTTTCTTCAGCGTGAGCAAGATTGGTGTAACTCTTTATTGCGGCGTCGTCGCCTTCTTCAGAGCCTGGAAAAGCCGAAGTCATCTGAGAAACTACCCTCCCAAATGCCATTTCATTCTGCAGGAACCCATCCAAAAGGCTAAGAAACTACGGGAACGTTGCCGTAAGAAGTCGAAAACATGGCTAACCTTAAATGTGGACATAAGCTCATTCACCCATCTTTCGTCGAGCCAGGGTGACGGTGGACGCCTTTTGTCCACATCTAAGGTTAGCCATGTTTTAGACGTCTTATGGCATTGTTTTCTTAGTCTCTTAGCCTTCTGGATGGGTTCCTGCAGAATAAAATGGCATTTGGGAGGGTAGTTTCTCAGATGACTTCGACTTTTCCAGGCTCTGAAGAAGGCGACGACGCCGCAATAAAGAGTTATACCAGTCTTTGTCACGCTGAAGAAAACACTCGTCGATTACGTCGTCAAAAATGCCAAGATTCATCGAGAGTCGGGCGTGGAATGCACTGCGAAACGTTATTCTTGTTTGAATCATGGCGCGCCAACTAGTCCTACTTGACATCGGAATACCATTTTGAGTATTTGCTCCACACAAAAATTTGCCGAATAGGTATCCAGTTCGGCACTCTATGCCCAGAAAAGAAAAGGCTTTTCTGAGATGAGCTTTAGTAGACTAGTAAAAGGTTGAAATAAAACTGACCACTTCCTGAAAGCGCTTCCTACTAGACATTAGATCTGACAATTTTTCAAGAGAAAGAATGGAAAAACACAACTATTTAGTTATTAAAACACCGCAATTTGGACTTTTACTATCGCGGCCAGTCGTTTCGACTTTCCATCATGTTCCGAGACACATAGGATTCACCGTAATTAATCATAATATCCCACGCCAGTATGCCAGAAGAGACAACTCTCTACAAGTCTACTATCGTGAGTGAACACCACCACATACGGTGGATCCTATGCGCTCCTGAACGACGAAAAGTCGCGCAGGATCCACCGTTTTTGTAAATGTTTACTGCACTTGTTCTATTTTCTTTGGAGACATCTCGTTTGAGGATTCCAAACTGGTGAACAATACTCCAAAATAGGAACGACATATGCTTTATAGCGGTGGCGATATCCGTTGCTCCACGTGGTGCCACTGGAAACTGCTCGCTCTGCGGGCTAAGCTAATCACGGACGCTCGATTGCAGGCGACAGTCCCTTGTGACTGCCGGCCTACGAAGACCCATGCCACATCACATGACAGTTCAGTTTCTCGAGATGTGCTACGGCGTCCATGGGAGCCGACGCGCACTCGCAGAGCCCGGCGAGTGTGAGAAGTATGCGAGGGTCCCTGATGCGAGGACGGCATCGGGGGCAACCGAGCTATCCGAAAGTCCCGTAACGTAACCAGGACCCGCGCGGCTACGCTGAATATGGGTACGTTGACAGGCCGCTCGTACGAGTCGGTTGAAGCACTGGAGCGAAGAAGAGTTGATTTCTGTGAGGTGCACGAAACGAGGTGGTTCTGCAGCAAGTCAAGGGGAATAAGACGTGGCTTCAAGGCCATTCTATGTGGCAGTCCCAGGACAAACAGCGGTGCTGGAATAATCGTCTCCGAACAATTTCGTGACTGGAGCGTGGGGCGCCTTGAAGTTCGGTTGATGAAGATCGTTGTCGCCGCTGAGGAGCGACTCACTTCTTCTCTGTGTATGCTTTGCAGACTGGCTGCTCCGGTAAAGCCAAGGAAGAGTTTTGGAGAATGAGGAAGAAGACAGCATAGGTGCCATCGAAATATGTCATCGTAGTCGCTGGTGACCTTAATGGACACGTTCGGTTACGAGTCGCGTAAGGCAGATGGAGAGCGTATCCTTGAATATGGGAGTCGAGTTGGGCGTAAAATGATGAGGAGAGAGTCCCATTCACACACAATGTGTTTCCGTTCGAACAGCTACCTTCTTCCCATCCCCCTCCTCCTCATTCAATAACTCTTCAAGCTCCTACAACCTGTAGTGATTTTTGGACGAGTAATTTCTCCAACTCTTCCCACTTCTTCAAGTTCTGAAGAGGGCGGAACGAAGGCACAAGTCTTCCATTGCAATAGTGGTGCAACAGTTTCCCGAGATCTTGCACCACTCCAAAATGAAAGTTATCTATCCGTAACAGTAAGCATGGAAATAGTGCTCTGACTGGTCAGAATCGAAACAAAGAATCTGCGTAAATGCGTGCAGAACCACGAAACAAGACCATTTCAGAGAAAAGATCAAAGTCATTTTAGTGGCGAGATGCTTAAAAAATCCTAGTGCATATTGAAGGTGTTTCTTTACTTGAATATGCTCTTACATGGGGTAGACAAAGCGGCCTATTCCCATCGTGATGTTTGATAAGTAAGGATTTTCGCCTTGAAAACGTTTCCATGGGCTTCTTGAGCGAAGCTCATCCTCCTGTACTAAGTACAACGTATGTGAGATGGTTAACCTCTAAAAAACCACGTTCTATCTTGGATATGTTTTGTACGATATCAACGAAAAGGGTGCCTAACAAAACGTGTAAGAGCTGAATAGATGAGACGTCCATCACTTTAGATTCAGTAGCACAAATCTGCGACATTCTCTGGGGACCGAACATCACTTCAGTGTTGCCATTGAAGGTTCTGGCTGAGATAACAATGAGGGATTAACTCAGCCTAATCTCTTTCTTATTGGTAGCATATAAGCTGTAAGGGAGCTGACGTCGTCCGAGAAGAAATAGGGATTACCCAAGTGTTCCCTTTGCACACGTCATATAGATGAATTAAAAATAAAGAGAAACTCATACCTAGAATACGTACAGCCTTTAATGATTAGATGAAGGTGAGACCAGTATTTAGGTCACCTTCACTGCCTCTAGAACTAATGTTCACAGGATTTGGAGCGATCACGATCATGTAGCAAGTCTCACTTCGATGTCACGTTGTTGGTAATATGCTAATTGCATACCCTGATACTGAGGCAGTATATAACCATCATGCAGCGTGCCCGTCAAAAAGTTATGTGAACCTGGCATTTTACTCTTATATCGTATGAATCGCGGTCTTGTGCAGCGCCGTCGGCGGAGGCGCCGGCTGTCGCGTGCACTCGATACTAGGTTCTTGGTTCGGATTTTTCGACCAGCCCAGCCAAACCTTCCATCCTTCCGGGGTCGTTGAATTCCTGCCAGTCCTGTCTGGAAGAATAAAGCATATAGGGAGGATGTCAAACGTATTCTTCGATATGTCGTTGTGACTTTGAATGCATCAGCTATCCGAGGTAGCACAGCTGTACTATTATACTTGGGTATTAGTAAATTAAAGTGGTCTAGTTATCACAGTTTGAGGCTCCGACAAGGGCGATAAGGTCGAAACGTCAGTCAATAGAACTGTGCTAACTTGGCTAGCTGACGCATTCGATGTCACAACGACATAGTACTCACCATGACGAGGTTTATCTAAAGTTGAACATGGAGCGCTCACGAGAGTTTACGACATCTAACTGTCCTATTGATCACAAAAAGAAAATTCCCACTAATGACTTTTATTGGCAGTTGGGAGAGATATGCACAGCTTAATAGTTCACAGTAGAAAATATTTATTCTGGTCAAAGTTATGATCATTTGCATAGGGAAACCGAAAACGGCGAAAACGTTTTGGCCAACATAGTAGAAGGTGTGGCGCGTTCAAAGATGATGATATACAGTCTCCTCAGCGTCGCATTAACAATGTCTAAAAAGGGTCGAAGGAGAAGACGCGGGAATACCTCTATGGTGCAATCACTGCTCAGACTGGCTCAAAACGATAAACAGGTAGGATATCCCTTCATCTGATGAATAACACCAAGGCTCTCGACGCGTTAGTGTGCTGCTGGTTAGAGTGGAAAGGACTACGTGACAAGGACAGAGGCTAGTTTCAAGAAATTCCCCCTATCCAGGAAAATTACGGGTCTTAATTGAGAAATTGAAGAAGAGGCGAGAACGGCCTTATGGCTGAGAGGGTAGAAGAAGAATACTCTTTGTTAGTTGATGAGGAGGGTAGACTGCTGCGCTTGGGAATAGCTCGATAGGACAGGCTACAACACTCATCAGCAGCGGCTCTCATTTTCTTTGTTATCTGCTTCTGTTGAATCCATAGAAAAGAATGCTCTAACAAGAGCTCCCTATGGAGCGCAAACATTGCGTCTCATAGCTGCAACCGAGCCAATGTCTGAAGCTTCGTGATTCCAAGAAATATCGAAATAGTCCTTTAAACGTAGTCGGCGCCAGATTAGGAATCACAAGAGGTGTCTCGGTGGAGGACAAACATTATAAGTGGACCGATGTTGAGGCTAGTAAAATCCACACCCATGAAGAGGCTGGAGTTATATTTATAGAACATGGCCGATCATCTGCACATAGGAGGAGCAAGGAGGCGAAAAAATGTTCAAGGTTGATTTCTCTTTTATAGCAGTTGCTTCGGCTTTTTAGACAAAATTCTTCTACCATGTTAAGCTCTTATACTAGTCCAGAACACCATTAGAAATCACCAAACACCGATCTCAAGGCCATAAACTTCTTCTTGATATCCCCATTGCCTCATTGTAAAAAAAAAACAGCGTATTTTTTCGTCCCACTTATATATGAATTGCTCCACCAGGCGCCTTGGAGCGTCTTCATTCGTCTTCGTCGTAGAGTAGCCCATTCGGCCCTCTCCGGTTAAGGACCATGAAGAGTGTCGTCGTTCATGGACAACATATAGAGGTCTAACCAATGTTTATGAGTGTTTTGCTGTGCAAACGTTTCAAATCCAATCTCTTTACAGTTTTCGTCGAGTGGTTGCCAGCGAAAGCTGTTACAGGTCTATAAATCATGTCTGCTCCACCTACTTCTCGACTACTTGGACTAAGGTGACGGCGTCTTTGATCCTCGAACTTCGATAAAGTTTACAAGTGCGGACATTCGATAGCGTAGATGGATTACCGCTGGGCACTCAACTTCACTGCCTTTCTAATCCAAGTCCCACTGCAATAAAGACAGTGTAAGGATAATGATAACGGACGGCGTTAATCAATGACTTTTGGCATTCCCCACGCATTCTACTGCTGCGGGATATCGTGGCAATTTGAATGTCGAGGCAATTTGAACGTGTATTTGGCCTATACAATGACTTGCGGTGGTCAGCTGACGAACAGGTCAGTGTATTATTCGGCGTGTTGCGCACTAAGCAATTCACAAATCTAACTAAAGTCGTCAGCTACTTCTGAACTTCATCCGTACTTTTAGGGGACTTCAACTATAGGAACCACTTCAGCAACAGTATTTTAAAATCTTTTCATGATAAGTTTGATGCTCAAATTTAACAACAGTTGGTGAACAGGCCCACTAGAGGGAACTCCTTATTAGATGTGCTGTGTAACTCCATTAGTCTGGCTTACGACTTAAACGTTGCCTCACCGTTAGGCAACAGTGACCATGCCACAATATCTTTTAAAATTGGGAGCAAGTAAGCCACAGTACAGGAAATGTGCGATGGATTAGAGATTTCAGGGAAGCTAACTATGACAAAATACGAGAGCATCCTGCCTATGCTGACAGGATAGGTAGCTTAGAAATATGAAAACGGCCCATCAAATGCATGAATTATTGTTTCATAACATTCACCACGTCATTGAACTATATCTACCTAAGAGAAAACTCGATCCACAAAAAAATACTTCTTCGAGAGTATCTCAGAAGAACGACTAACCGCCAGAACTCTCTGTGGAACACAGCCACTACCTCAGGTAGAGTCACAGGAGGCCTTTCGCCTCTATCCATAATTGTTTCTCTCGTATGTCGACAGATAGTATTATGATCTGATCGTCGAGGGCGCAGTAGGGCGTGTGGAGAGGTGACGGGCAGAAATGGCAGACGGCGGGAGTCGTGTTCAGACTCGGGATCCTAGAGACGGCATGCAGCCGTCCAACGGTGGGTGTCCATTGAATTGCCTCGTCTCGTCTCCTCCTATAAATTCAAGCGTTGGTTACGGTAACATGGAAGGAATGCATGAGTAATGGGAGGTAAATGCGGGAGATATGGAAGCCTACGCTAGCGCTACAGCAACCTAGCATGGGAAGTGATCTACCACTAAGGGCGTCTGAGGGAGAAGTTACGGAATCCTACCCTACCACTAGGAAGTGTGGTACACGATTCCTTACAATTCAAAAACACGACCGTCCCTGGCGTGCCCATCATCACAACGATCCCGAGGAAATTGTGGAAAACCGATGGATATGAATATAATGAAGAATGAAAGAAAGGGTAACACTCATCGTCACCTGGAATTGCGACGGTTAAAATGTTGTCTGAGAACTTTGTTTTAAAGCGCCACAAAGTCCACAAGAATACGGTGAAGTAGAAGAATAGATCACTCCACTCCATGCACCCGACTAGATCATTGCTATTTTTGTTTGACTGATAGGGCCAATGTTGCTAACTAGAAACAGAGGTGTGAAGGTATGTGTGTTTGTATATCCATCACTGTGGCATTGTTTATGTCTGTGTTGCTCCACGCAAACCGGATTTTTCTTATCAATCGGATAAGAAACGCGACGACCTAGTCAGTACTTGGCGCAACTCCTGTTTTAATACACAAAATAATTGCTGCTTTTGTGCACCTTGAAACAAAATTTATTTATTTTTTAATAATTTTTTTATAAAGCTTTAAACACTACGCTTACTTAATGACGCATGTGAATTTAAAAAATTTCAAAGCAGGCTATATTAAACTTTCCTTAAACAAAACTTTTTGTAACCATATTGAAGAGTCTTTAGTTTACACTCGTTCTGAGTTGGAATACGTTCAGTCTTATTTCAAAGGTGTCAAGCTCGCTTAGAATGGTGCCCGATTTGATTTGAAGAACGAAATTTGACGTGAAAACGGTACATACAATGACGTGTGGTGACCAGTCGATGGCCAAATCAGTGTTTTTTCCTTCTCTCAGGTAGCAATTCACCGACCACGGTGTGATGAAAAAGTGGCTGTCCTGAGCTGGACCAGAACCAATAAGCTTTAATTTGGGGTGCTCACAACAGTAGGTGCCTTCTCCTTTTGCTGTAGCATGCGTCCGATATTGATAATAGAAGTCCCGGAGAGCTGCGGTATGCTGCCGTCAATGGCAATAGTCAGTGTTAACTGAAATGCGTGAAATCTGATTGTAACTCTACGATTCCTACATTGCGAATTTCAACTTTGCATCAGCGCCATCTATGAAGAGTGAAAATTTTGAAATAAACCAAAAGGAAAGAGACACGGGTATGTGATTGCTTAGAAGATCTCTTTACCTACTACTAAACAATTGATTGTGAGTGTGACTATAGGAAACGGATAAGGGTTTCACCCCTACCATTCCAAACTCTTGGATTCGTTAGGCTTCCCATGAGTAGCTATGACCTGTTGATAAACCGATGGTTTCGCTTTGATCACGCAAGTATGTGGAGTTTTAATAAGTAGTCACGAGGAGTGATACATGCGATCTACGGTTGTCTAATTGTGAGACTGCGAAGAGCGGCGATAAGGATCCTGAAGAAACGCATTCAACTTCGTCCTTAGAACATGCAATGAATGGATATAACACGTATTTTTTCTATAGAAATGTTCGAAGCATGCGAACGACTGCAAAAAAATCTTAAACTACATAAGGAGTCACCTTTACCTAGAAGCCATCCTTTCGTTTTAACAAAGCTGAAGTTGAACCAAGAAAATCATTCATAAAACAGTCTACAACACAACACTCCCTCCCTCCCTCCCTCCCCTTCCACCTCTCGCTCTTCTCCCGCTCCTGCTAGAGGTGGAAATGAAGTAGCAAGCAGTAAGACAAAAACAGCCTATGACATTCCTCCCACTCGAAAAGGGACATAAAGCAGTAAAACAAAGAAATTTTGGTTCAGGCGAGTCAAAGACGTGAACCATCGGGGAAATGTGAGTGGATTTATATTCTCTAAATATTGCTGTACGGGCGCGTGTAGCGCAGTCGGAGGCGCGACTGGCGCGTGCAACCGATACCAGGTTCCTGGTTCGGATTTTCCGCCCAGGCCAACCAAGCCTTCCATCCCTCCGGGGTGGGTGAATTGATACCAGACTTCTCTGGGAAGGATAATGCGCTGACTTGTTCATCGGCTGGCTACCGCAAGTCATTGTGTGGCCAAATACGCATTAAACTCGCCTCCACGACATCCCGTAGAAGTGGAATGCGCTGGCGCATCCCAGAAGGGATTGAGTAACGTCGTCCTTTATCCTTTTTTATTAAATATTGCTGTATCTTGTTTTTTTGCGAACACGGACGTATTGCGCTACCTTCATAGGTGTCACACTGAAAAGTCGAAGCGTTCTGCTTAATCCACCATGTATAAGGCACTTTGAAGAAAAGACGCTGGCAGTGGCACACAGCATAGGCGAATGTCCTCTAGAAAAGACAAGTTCTGGAGCATACGAAGGAGGGGAGAGAAGAAACTTGTAGAACCTTTTAAGCGCATGCAATGGATCAATTGCGAAAAAGGTTTGGTTGATTATTCTGAAGATGGGCTAGTGCTGACAGCATTACATATTCTCGAGAGAATCGCGACACTACACAACGAGGTAAGCTGGCTTAATCGATGTATATGGCCTGCTGAAGCTAGCAAAGCCGAGCTCGAAGACGTTGGAAGATGCTGGACAAAATTGGAGAGGGAAGCACTGCATAGTCTCGTGGGCAAAACCATATTCGTAGGCTTTCCTCATAGAAGAGTTCAATCCCAATGGGGGGGGACCATTCCATAATCACTTGCAAATGGCAGTTTAGCCATAAATACATACAACACATACATCAATGAACTTACCTAATCCCCCTCCACTGGAAATCATCGATCCTTACCTGAAATTTTAAAAAAATCGCTACGAAACAGACGATGAAAAGCGAACGACGCGAACAACATGCAACAAAATAAAAAGGCCGTCAGATGATGCGTACTGCCCACAGGCGTCACTCTATGTGTTTTCACACGTTGACTGAGTCGACACGCACGCATTTGGTGCGCGGGAATTTGAAAACGTGGATTACGTGCGGAGCTGCTGGACCCTGTTCATGTTTTTTCAATATTCCAGCGATGGGACCCACCATTTCTTGGGGAGGGCATCAGGTAAACTCGTTTATATGTTATGCTGCGTGTGTTTTCCTCAATTAGGTGTGCTTTACAAGCGATTCCCCCACCCCATTGGGATTGAACCGGAGTAAGCTCTAGCTCACACGGAGTTCATTTCTCCTCTCGGAATCAGAGTAGGCTCTGCAATGCAGAGAAGTTGAGCGCACCGTGTGTTCCAGCGTTCGCTTTCTTAGAAGCGCCTCTAACTTCCCCCTTTCATTCCTTCAATATGGAAATTGGCGGTCTTCACATCGATCCAACGGAAAGGATTCAGGAAAGAACACCGTAATAAAGCAGTGATAAGGATAAAATTCAGGCAAGTATAAAAGCGGTTGTGGCTGGATGTTCAGCACTTCTTAGCTCTGAACTAACGGTAACCATGGCACATGAGTCGGTCGAGCTGGATGTGGAACTCCAAAAGAAGATGGAAGAGATGAAGCACGAAAAGGAGGAAGAGAAGGTTCGCGCTGGCGTTCAGTGTAAGGATCCTCAAACGTACTTGCAGGAAGAACGCTAGCGCTTTTCAGGCTCTGAAGGAATTCAAGTTCTACCACGGTTTCCTGCCTCGCGAAGACTTGTTATTTGTTCTAAAGAACGAAGGCGACTATCTGCTTCGATTGAGCGAAGTTGGCAGTGGAGAACGAACGGTACACAACTTGTGCTCGTAGTCCACGTTCAAATTAAGCATCAAATGTTAATTTGTAGGTGGAAGCCGACCTAAGCAACAAGAGGGCCATAATTCTGTCAGTGTTAACCGAAGCGTCACCCGGTGACGCTTCTGTGATGGGACCACAATCAGCTCCAGTGAAGGCAGGTTACATTGAACCAGCAGATCCCGATGGAGCAGACATGTGCTGGCTAACCATACATTATAATGCCCACGCATGTTGAACGTCTGAGTTGAAGCTACCACGTCATCAAAGCGGGACGCAGTGAATGATTCGACATGGCTCCCAGGATAGAAATGATTCATACGAGCACAATTTGAAGACCGCATTACTTTGGCGAAGGGCGGCTGTTGGCAATTTGCCAGCAGCGCGGCAGCCTCGCATACGTTCGCCGTCGGGCGCAAAATGGTTCATTGTCGCGTTTGTTATCATTACGCGCGTGAACACCAAATGAAATCTCAAAGAGCGCAGAACCAGGCTAGGGAATGAACTCCAGGCTGGGTGCCATCCAAGATGCTCGTGTGGAAACCGCTTTCGTCGTTCAGGTTGGAAGTCCCTCCCCAGCTGTGTTCTGCAAAACCGCAATGGAAAAATGGGTAGAAAAGACCTGAAAATTGTGTAGACGTTGAAACTCCTGAGAGACTTGAAAACTCTGAAAACAAACAACTTGAAACTCCTCCTATCAGTTGAAGTGAAAAACGGCCGCATTAGTTGGGCGAAGGGCGGCTGTTGGCAATTTGCCAGCAGCGCGGCGGCCCTCGTACGTTCGCCACGGAGCGCGAAATCGTTCACTGCTATCATTACTCGCGTGAACACCAAATGAAATCGAAGCGCTGATCCTTAGAGTCCGCAGCTGGGTTCTAGGGAAGGGACTCCAGGGTAGGTGCCGATCAAGCTGCTGGTGTGGAGGCTGCTTTCGTCGCTTAGGGGAGTCCGCAGCTGGGTTCTGCGCTCTTCGAGCGCAGGACCAGGCTAGGGAAGGGACTCCAGGTTGGGTGCCGATCAAGCTGCTGGTGTGGAGGCTGCTTTCGTCGCTCAGGGGAGTCCGCAGGCTAGGGAAGGGACTCCGGGGTGGGTGCCGATCAAGCTGCTCGTGTGGAGACTGCTTTCGTCGCTCAGGGGAGTCCGCAGCTGGGTTCTGCGCTCTTCGAGACTGCTTTCGTCGCTCAGGGGGAGTCCGCAGCTGGGCTCCGCAAAACCGCATACAGCTGGAAAATGGGCAGAAAACGCCTGAAAATTGAGTGGACGTCAAAACTCCTGAGATCTCATCCAGTCAATTGAAATGCAAAAACGCCAGCATGCAGAGAAACCGAACCCCCGACCCAACCGTCAGAGTGAGACGCTCTACCCACTGCACCACGACCCGCCTAGCAGAGGTGGCCTCGCTGGCGTATAAGAGGCACAAACCGCACGGCTTCCGCGCTCCGTCGTCAAAGTGGAGTGCAAGCGGCTGCGTCGCGTGCGTCGCATGTTGCCAACAGCCGCCCTTCGCCTTAATCCTTCGGCCGTGAAAAACGCCACCATGCATAGAAACCGAACACCAGACCTCCATCGCTCAAACCAGCGCGTCTACCCACTGCGCCACGAGCTGCTCAATGACGGTGCCATCGCGGGCGTATAAGAGACCTAAAGCACACGGCTTCCGCGCTCCAACGCCAAGGTCAGCTGCAAGCGGTTGAGCCTTGTGCGTCGCTGGGAATGCTGCCAACAGCCGCCCTTCGCCTGAATCTTCCGGTCCCATTTCTAAAGCGGCTTTCACACTGCCGCTGCTGCTGTTGCAGCAACGAGCGACGAAAAAGGGGTGGAGTTCGATGCATGCTGCAGCCGCAACGCATGAGATAGGATAATGAGATAAGACCTGTGATATGCCTCCGTTGACGAGCATCAGCAACAAGAAATGATAGCGATCATTCTATGTTGCTGAGCCTGCGCAACCGTTGCGCCACCGATGCCGGTGTTGCTGATGCGGGGTTGCGGCAACAGCTGTGAAAGCCCCTCGTTGCTGTTGTTGCTCCTCTGCGTCTCTGCTCTGCGGTATGCTTCATCATTACGGCATCGGTTGCGCAACAGCAGCAACGGCAGTGTGATAGCCGCTTAAGGCATCTGGCATACTTCCGAGTCGCTCCAACGATTTTCGCGAGGCGATTTGAGTGGAGCGGGAATCGCGCCGGGATGCCTCACCTGACCAATCACCGAACCGGTCACACCCGCCTTCCGCGGACCGACACTGCTGCAGCGATTGCAATCGCTGTGCAACGCGCAGCGATTATCGCACAGTTGATGATCGCTGTAGCGATTAGAGCTGGGCGCGTTTAGACGCCCACCCTTGCGCCATTAGCAGGGCTCACTCAACTTAAGAGACGATGTATGAGACATCTCGAGGCTCCTAACTCGGTATCTGACGTGAGCTGATCTTCCTTTTGTTAACTTGAATTCAAGAATTTACTCATCTCCTGGTCTTACATGCGGCGAGCATTGATCGACAGATGGCTTAACAGGGGTTTAGGGCTACGCATTTCGTCGAGACACCTCGCTACCACCTTCATATCCCATTGGTCTAAACAGTTTGCTGATCGTGACTTCGTTGAACAGTCTGTCTGACATAGCGACAGCGAGTGACGCATGGGGCACACCCAAGCCGGTGTGTTTCCTAGTCCAGTCTTTTTAGTCAATGGAGTATTGAGTACCGTGACGTCAAATTCAACAACAAACAACGTCGAATTCGTTCGTTTGCCGAATACGACAGTTCGGCAAATAAAAATGAAAATCACACTTCGGCATTTGAACGAATTAAAATGCGCACGATTTACACATCTTTTCAGCAATGAACTCTATTTGCTGAAGAAAACATTGTGGACAGTATTACTGTCAGTCTGAACAAATTCATTTATCAAATGAAGAACGAAATAATCTGCAATTTTTGGAATGGCTACTTCATCAAGATTTCTGCTTTTGACAAATTTAAACCTCGACAAATGAAGTGGAGGAGCATACTCCACAATCAGTACGAGGGAGGAAAGGCTGCGCGGCTCTCTACGAAGAAGGCTCGGTCTTCACTAGTGACATTTTATGGCTTTTGCTGAAGCAGGTCGTCCGCTGAGTGTAATGCAAAAATCAAATCAAATCAAATAAATTAGTTTTCACACAAGCGATGAAGTGAAGTGCTTGGTAATCAGCTGCTGCGATTTGAATCGCTGTGCAATGCGCAGCGATTCCAATCGCTGCGGCCAGTCGGTCCGGAGATAAACGCCGGGACGGAGGTATGCATGCCCCTCGGCAATAGGTCGCTGAAGCAACGCCGCGACAACTGACAACTGCGACACCCACTGCACCGTCCGCCACAAGAGCGCATCATTGAGAGTTGTCCGCATCGCTCCCAAGACAATCGCTGGAGCGACTCGTAGGCATGCCAGACGCCTAAATCCTTTTAGGTGTCATAGGTCGCACAATTATAGAACGTTTCAAATGGTGCCCCACATTTCACGTCGTTCCTTCGTACGTGCAGTCGTTCCATCTCGAATGTTGCTCCTATTAGGTTCTAATGTGTTCTTTACTTTGATTGGAAGGTCACTTCTCCAATAACCTCAACGGTCGATTATTTTCGTTGTTCGGATATCATTTCACCAAAAATGTGCTTTGAGCACCTGACACCAGGCAAACAGTGATACTGGAGCGATGGCCAACACAACCGCTAGGTATAATGCCGACGTGGAGAATGAGTTCTTGATGAAATTGCGAATGCCACTGACCGTATTTATGTAACCGCGGGAATGGGAAGAAAAGCGATAAAGTTACGGTGTGCCCGTATATCAAAATTATACTTGAGCTCCCAAGCTAATGGAGTCAACGACCGCCTCTCGCCATAGAAATGAGTCTACCATACGGGCACAATTTCTACACCGTAATCTTTTTTGGCGTTCATGTGTTTATTTCACGCCGTTCCTTCGTATGTGCGGTCGTTCCATCGCGAATGTTGTTCCTGCTAAGTTCTTATGTATTCTCTGCTTTGACTGGGAGTTGGTTTCCCCAGTAGCCGCAACAGTTAATTTTTTCGTTGTTCGGGCATCATTTCTCCAGAAATGTGCTCTGAAACCTTGACACCACGCAATGAGGATGCCTGAGGGTGGAGGATCTTCTTCCACCGCCAAGCCGCGTGCGGTCGCGTCGTGTCGACGCGACAATTTTCGATATCCACCGACACCGCGGTCAGTCGATATGGAGGAGGGTTGATGATCCGTCGGTGGCGGATCGCGGTTCTTCCACCGCCGCTACAGGAGAACCCTGGGAGACGAGAACAGTTTTCCCACGAGCAGCTTTGGTGGCACACAACCTGGAGTCCCCTAGCCAGAATCAAGCCGCGGGGCTAAGGAGGAAGGATTTCGCGCTCTGTTGCAAAGATGCGTGAGAACAGTCGCGCGGATGTCAATTCGTTAGCCCAAATATTGCAGCAGGTGATCTAACAGCGATCATACCAGAGCGATGGCTAACGCAGCCGCTTAATGCAATGCCGACGGTGAGAATGAGATTTTAATGCCTTTGCGTTTACCACTGACCGGGAAGATGAGCGGCTAGGTTACGGCAGATTTTGTGCCATGCTGGTAAAATCATGCATGTCCTTTCGCCCAATCGGGGCTGCTGTTGTAGTACCCGTGATTCATATTACTGGACTTCTATGAAGAGATATATCCTACTGTGGATATATCCCACTTCGCATAGGAAGCCCCATAAATGCACCCTCCCCGCGCAATTAAAAAAAAATCTCAGACACTGGGAGAGGTCACCTGCAGGCGAATAATGGGTAAACTAACCTACTGGTGGCTGACCTGATTTCGACCTACAGATGACCGGATTACGGTATCTAGCGTGAATTTAAAAGGGGTTTTTGCACGCGAATCTCTCAACGTTTTTCATACATACTGTTAAGATAAGGTTTAGTACCCTTAGTCTTGGTCCTCCTGGGAGTCCTGGAAACCAAAGAGATGTGTGCTTTATTGCTATCAAACTGTAAGAACACATAGATGACTCATAGATTTTCATTACTCAAACAGTGGCGACAACAAACATATTGTAAAAATTATCCATTCAAAAGAGAAATTAGATGCGTTAGAAGTGTAATCCAACTTTCTTGCCGTAACCGGAACCATTAATGCCCGATTAAAGTTCGTACTATGAGCTTTCATGACTTCTATACAATAAAATCCAACCTGTTGTAATGCTCCTTGTATTAACAGCACTGCAATATCAGCAACAAACTTACAGGGCTTTCTGCGAAGCAAGCCATAGACGTTTCATTGAGCAAGTTTTCGAACATTCGCTAAGTCATAGTTAACGGCTCGTGTCTTTCACATACAACCATGATTATTTCACAATAGTATGCCCGGGTCCGGATTCCTTTTTCTTAATTACTAGATTGGTGTAAATAAACACTATGCTTTTTCAGCGATTGATATATATTCATCTATTTACATAGAGTTCGATTATTACGGAATTTTTCTTAAATGCACCACTTAGGCTTTGAAAAGCAAAATTCCGACATTCTTCTACTTCTACTGGGATCAGAAGCAATCTTGTAATTGGCTGGACGATTTGGAAAAATTGTGTAATACATCGAGTGCAAGAAACTGATGGGTTTAAAAAAAAATAAAGTTTCCACTAGCTTGACGTGAAGTACCCACCGTAGTGATGACAGGAGACCATGGTGAGGCTCACCTAACAAGATAGTCTGAACATTTCATCAGAATAATTTGCTATTTCTCGGGACCTTATTTCCTCCGCACGTGATCTTACTTCTTTAACCTTGTTTGGTCCTTGCCTTTTCCATAAATAGAATGAGATTGTGAGCAATCCTGCTGCCCGTGCGAATGAGACCTACCTTGCTTAATGATCTCTTTTGACCTATAACTGCTTGCGTAGCGTATCACGCGAGCGGTGAAATGAACGGTAGTGGAACGTTCACTGAAACACCGCCCCAAAATAACTCCATAGTCAGCTGCGACGTCAAACTACGTCATTTTCACGTGCAGGTGAACTCTTCCATTGTCTGAGTATCCCCGCGCCGCGTGTCGAGGCCACGCCATTATCTCTTCACAGATGGTGAATGGAACGCACTATTTCAATGGGAAGCGGAGGTGTGGCGTCAGTAGTAGAGATTCACCGATAAGTTGTGATCGCTCAGCGGATGATTGCATATTTGGGCTTCTACGCTCTTCGAGAGCAGAATTAGGCAAGGGAAGGAACTTCGGGGTGCGCTCCAGCTAAGCAACCTCTGCTCCCCAGTAAATAACGCGCTCTACTTACCATCCATCTAGGTGATGACGTCACATCGTGCACTGACGACGTGAGCTCAGTCGCGACGAGATTTCTTGGTGCTTCGGTGCTTTTTGGTTGGAGCGTGTGGCTACGCACTCGAAGCTATACTTACAATGATGAACCGTTCAAGGACGAGTTGTCCGGGGGGGGGGGGGCTGCGATGGGTTTCGGCCGAAATATTCACTGCGGAGCACGCTCTGGGACAGGGAGAATGCTCTGCGTCCCCGGCACACCTCCGCCACTCATTCGTCCGCTCGGATTCCCTTAGCAACCAAATATTGCGGTTTCCTAGCACCGAAGCAGTATGCCGGAAATTCAAATTACTGTGAAATTACTGTGTGAATTACGCAGCTCCATCGCTGTGCACTCTGTGGCGTATGCGGCGCGGGTTGTCTGAGAATCGTTCTCACGACAAAGAAAGCATAGGAAAACAGAAAGTGATACAGCGCCGTTTCACCTCGTTTAATTGTTATAACCCCGGCACGACAACTCGTGCGTGAAATGTTCATCGCTGTAAGTGTAGCGTCGAATTGGGTAGGACTGTATATTTTCGATGTACGGCCTGCGTCAGATTGAACCACCACTAGGAAAGTGCTAGAATAGTAAACTGTAGTAAGGAAAAAGGCAAGAAAAATCCATCGCCGCAAGTCCACCCCACCCCACCCCCCCCTCCCCCCACAACTCGCATTACGTAGACCAGACGCTCGCAATGCAATGTTTCTGCTGCTTTTCGATTCGGACGCTCTTTGTAAGACACCTACATTGTATGGCCTTGGTGACGTGTCTTCTGAATTCGGGCGTTCATCCAGCGATGTCGGCGACGCATCCTCTGAATCTGGATGTCCGTATATCGGTGACACGTCTTGGGAATGCGGGAGCTCAGAAGCAGTTGTCGCTGTGACAAGCAGGATGAGCCATCCCACGTTGAATGGTAAACTTTGCCTGTGCGGGATATGGCGGGCCGTATGGCTCGCGGGTAAGATCACTCAAACGTCATCGACGGCTACCTCAATTGTATGTTGCTCAATTATATGTTGGTGAATAGATAGGTTAGTTAGTTAGTTAGTTAGTTAGTTAGTTAGTTAGTTAGTTAGTTAGTTAGTTAGTTAGTTAGTTAGTTAGTTAGTTAGTTAGTTAGTTAGTTAGTTAGTTAGTTAGTTAGTTAGTTAGTTAGTTAGTTAGTTAGTTAGTTAGTTAGTTAGTTAGTTAGTTAGTTAGTTAGTTAGTTAGTTAGTTAGTTAGTTAGTTAGTTAGATAGATAGATAGATAGATAGATAGATAGATAGATAGATAGATAGATAGATAGATAGATAGATAGATAGATAGATAGATAGATAGATAGATAGATAGATAGATAGATAGATAGATAGATAGATAGACAGCTCCCATTACTGCCTGTCACCGCCGCCCCCTCTCCCACCTCGTAGCTCCTTCACGCTCATGACATGCGACGGCAACGCGTCCTCTGAACCTGGGGACCGTTGCGCGACATAGGAATAGTTTTTCAGAGGCGCTTTCCGGCTATGGTTGGTGCAGTGATCCGGCGAAGAAATTATATAGCTATTCAGATAATTGTATGAGGAATCTAAAAATGCTCACCCGTTCATCGGAAATCCGCAATGCAACAAAATGAACTTAAGATTTAATATAACAACATAACAGCCGCAACTGAGGGGGCGATGCCCGTTCCTCTTCGTGGTGCCACTGGAAACTGCTCGCTTTGTGAGCTAAGCTACGCACGAACACTAAAATACAGGCGACAGGCCCTTGTGACAGGCCGGCCTACGAAGACCCATGTCACATCACATGGTGTATGATGATTTTTCGAGATTGTGCTACGGCGTCCATGGGAGCCGACGCGAACTCGCAGAACCGGTGAGTGTGGAAAGTTTGGGAGGATCCCTGATGCGAGGACGGCATCAGGGGGCAACTGAGCTAATCCGAAAGTCCCGTAACGTAAGCAGGACCCGCGTGGCTACGCTGAATGTGGGTACAGTGTTGTCCTTGTGAAGGACCACGACCGAAGCACAGACGCGTCACAGACGCGAAGATTGTGTGGTACGAGAGGGTCGCCCCACACCATCGACCGCTGGTCTGCAGTTTAAAATCACACCTCCGAAGGAGCAGCAGGTTGAGCGATGCGGTGCTGCAAGAATGAAGTGGTTGCGAATGAAAGAGAATGAAGCAGCTGTGATTCCTCGCGCGCCGTTATCGACAGTCACGACTGTCGATGAAACTTGGAAGAGATCAACCGACGCGATGAGCCAAGGTGTAAGGTTGTAACTCGGAACTACGAAGCGTAGACGACGCAAGCAGACAGGGCTGTGAACGGACGATGTGAACGCGAAGGATCGAGAGAAGAAAATGCTGTATCATGTTTTTCTTGGCGACAGAACAGCCGACAACTGGCAAGAGTATCAGAAGGCGAAGAAGGCTGCAAAGAAAACCGTGGCCGTTGCGAAAGCCACTCATTATGATGTCTACCGAAAGCACGAGTCGCGCGATGGTGAGCGGCATTTGTTCCGACTTGCTAAAACCCATCATCGCTAAGCCGAGGATGCTGAAAAGTTCTTTGGAATCAACTATAAGAGCGGCCATCTTCTGACAGATCGCAAAAAGGCGCTGACGCGATGGCGTGATTACTTTGAAGAAATTTCCACTATGGAATCTCCTCACACGGCCATCCCCTCTGTGAGTTCTGTTCATGGTCTCGTTCACAAGACAACCGTGGAGGAAACAGAAACGGCTCTGAATAAGACGAAGCCATGCAAGGCGACAGGACCGGATGATCTGGCAGCCGGTGTTTGGAAGTCGAAGCCCTGGTATTCTGCTGAGTGGTTGGCTGAGTTCTTCAACCAAGTAGTAAAGGAGAAGAAAGTACCGGAGTGTTGGCACAACAGCACGACGATTCCGATTTGGAAGAAGAAAGGCGGTCCTGCAGACTGCTCCAATTATCGTTCGATTCGCTTGCTTTCGCACAGCATGAATATCTTCGAGCGAATCCTCGATAGATGAATTCGTGAAATCGTCAAGCTCTCCGACAAACAGGGCGGTTTTGTGTCTGATTGTGGGACCATTGATGCTATACCCGCCGCCCGCCTCCTGGTGGAGAAGCATCGCGAGAGACAGAAGCCGGTGCTTATCGCCTTTCTCGACTTGGAGAAGGCTTTCGACCGCGTACCGCGTGAGGTTATATGGTACGTCTTCGACAACACAATGTACCTGTTGAGTGCATGCGGATGCTCTACTCTTGCCCAAAGAGTAGAGCACAAGCTGCAGCTGGAACCTCGATGGAGTTTCCCATCTCTGTCGGTGTCGGTTTCCCATCACCAGGGTTCTGCGCTTTCGTCACTCCTTTTTGTTGTCGTAATGGATGCCATCACACGAGCAGGCAGAAGTTCGGTGTCACGCCGATAGCGGACAAGATGGGCGGAGCTCGCTTGCGATGCTACGGCCACGTTCTACGTGGGAAAGAAAACAGCGTCCGCCAGATAGGCCTTGAGTTGGAAGTATCTGGAAAGCGGCATAGAGGACGCCCGAAGCAGGGTTGGTCGGCACTTTACACATGGACATGAAAGTAACTGGCGTCCACCCTGATCAAGCGCAACCCCGGGAAAGGTTACGTCACGACACCAGAAAACGGACCCCGCGACAAGCAGGACAAACGCTAAAGAAGAAGAACTGCCGCAACTGAAGGGTAGGAGTTATCTCCCCCACCAGCCGAATAACGTCATGTCCCGTAGGCTTTTCATCTTTTCGGCTGCTGACGTTTCACCATGCACAAGCATGTGGCACAAGAACTTTTTGGCGGTTAGTTGAGCTGGAATACAGTATAAGTGTTGTAGAAAATATTAGAAGGCTCACCTGATTGGAGAGGCTTATGCGTTAAAACAAGAATGTCCGTGAGTTTACTCACCATCATTACTTAACCAAGCGCTACCACGCGGTGCGACGATGGACCCCTTGCTTAATGTCAGAGTGCTCATTTCCGGAGAAAGCGTGAGTATTTTTAGATTCCTTATACAATTATCGATGTGATTAGCTATATAATTTTTTTCGCCAAATCTCTATACCCACCATAGTCGGATAGCGCCTCTTCAAAATGCGCACGCCTAGAAACGCATGCAGTTGCCGTTGTGTCAGGCAAGGAGGTGCGCTTTTCCTGCTGCAACAAAACCCACGTTAAATGGAAAACTTTACTATCGTGGGAAACGTGAGGGGTATCCCACGCGGATAAGGTCACTCAGACGTCATCGACGGGCTAACCAAATAGGGGTAAGTAGAGTCGGTGGGGGGTCACCATGTAGTACAGCCCTACAGAACGGTTTGTGCTTTTTGAAACCTATTTTTTGCAGCATTGGTGTGTACTACCCCTATAGTGAACTGAGGTCTTCCATTTCTGAAGTAACTGGACATACACGTGCCTTCTTACAAAGACATACAGTCACTGGGCAGAAGGTGACCCCGGCTTGATCCGTCTAGTCACCAAGTGAATTTTGGAGAATTTCCAACACGTTCGCTGCACTTATGGTACACGTCATTGGGGGCAACCTCATGACGTCAGTAATGCTGGACTGGTGAAATCCAAATCCTCCCCACGACTTTACAATTAAGCGTGAAAACGTCAATGGCGCGATATCGGTGGAGCCGAAGCTGCTTAGGCAAAGATTAGCTTGGCGCCACGCGGGTTAGGCGAGCGCTCCCTCCTAGGCGTGGATTTCCTCGATGTGCAGTTCGTGGATGGCATCAAGGGTGCACATTTAACGGTTAACGATTTAACGAATTTAACGAATTAACGGCATTTTTCGTTAAAATCTGACTTAACGACATAACGGAAATTTTTAGAAATTTAACGGAATTTTTAACGGACGTTTTTCTCAGTGAGCTTCCCACATTCGCCCTTATTCTTCACTAATTTTGCAGGTTTCATCCTCCCGATTAGAACTGTTCCTGAAAAAACTAATGAAATCAGCAAGAGTATTTTTATGTTTCCATAGATTTGTTTTGAATTTTTGGAAATAATGCATTTTGTGGGCGCGTGCAGCGCAGTCGGAAGAGGTGCTTGCGTCGCGTGTACCCGACACCATGTTCCTGGTTCGGATTTCCCGCTCGAGCAAATGAAGCCTTTCACCCCTCCGGGGCGGAGAATTGGTAGAATTGGTATCGTACTTGTCTGGGAGTGATAAGGCGCTGAATTCTTCATCGGCTGGTCACCGCAAGTCATATGTACGGCCAAACACGCATTCGAATCGCCTCCACGATATCCCATAGAAGTGGAATGCGTGGCGCTTCCCAAAAGAGATGAAGTAACACACTCCTTCATCGGTATACTTTATATGCAATCTGGAGCTAGAAATTTCCTCTCTGAACCTCCAAGCACGTCAACGAATACACAAAGATGCTTTTCTATTCTCTTCGTAAGATGTGCCTATCTTCACCTGGCGTTGCTTATCCCAGAATACTTTTGCTCGCCACCTGGAACAGTTGAGACGGAGAGGATGTTTTCGGACGTTGGACGTATCCTACCGTATATAATCAGCTAATGTCACGTGTCGTCACGGGAAGGGGGGGGGGGACTGAAGCCAAAAGATGCCCATGACAGTGCGGCGTATGTCAGCCGGGCTTTCTTTGAGCTTAACCATGGGCGATTGCTGGCGGCTGATCGTCCAAGTTTACGAGATATTCAGGCAACACGCCAGGGTATGAATGGGGATTGAGTGCAGAGCATAGGGATATAGGAGGCGTCCCCTAGACGTCGTTCAGGTGCATCTGGATTCAGAAGACGTGCTGATGATGCCGTCTAACGTGCATAGAAATTCCGAGTAAGGGCGACCAATAGGAGAGGACCAACAAAGGGGACCATTAGAGGAGGGTGGGGAGCGTGAATAAGGGGGGGGGGCAGCATTTTCCCTCAACAGCGTTCAGTGTGTGTCGGATTTCTGAAGACAGCTTACAGAAGTCGTGGCACGTGTGTCAGAGTGCAGAAGTGTCATAGACGTCGTGGCAACGTAGTGACATGTGAATCGGTGCTCAGTTTCACATGTGCGTGTTTGACTCTCACTCGGTTTCTTTGCCAGCACATAAGAAAGGGAGTATTTCGGGAGAGGGGGGGGGGAACTCGTGGAGAACAAGCGCTTTGGAAAATAAATCGCGTGCATGTGATGAAGGGTGGATGGGCTTCATATGCGCAGTGAAAATTCTGCCCTACCATATCCCACTGCACTAATCTATACAGTAAAGCCAGTTTTTTTCTGTAAGAAGGCCTAAAAAAGAAAGGAGGAAGATTGGGGGCCCCAACGAGAGGGGACGGGGTTGTTCTATTCTCGGGGTTTGGATTCTCGGGATTCCCAACCAGACTTTTGCCGGCCGCTAGGCCGCTGAACGTCTGGTTTTAAATGATTTTTGAAAAACGCTAATAACAAAAATTTGGAATGCTGCTTCTCCTGAACGTTAACAACATTGAACGACGTGTCACACCTTGCGGCTGCGTCGGACCTGATATCGTGTCACGGTCTCGACGTTGCAATGGATTGGTCCCGCGCACCAGGCGATCGGAAATCGTGCGTTTGACAACGTGTTAACATCCCACTGATAGGCTTTTAATTGTATTTTTTATTAATTTTTCTGTACCTGATGGGCTGAGGCCTGCACCGAGATTGTATGTACATGCTCGTAGGGCAGCCACACAAAACGGTTTCGCAAAGAACACGGAGAGGGGGGGGGGAACTCCGGGTTCTGCCTGATCGCACATTTTAAGATTCGTTGTCGGTGATCATCTTCAATGATATTTTCTTAGCTGTTTCGTACCTTGCAGATAATTTGTTGTTGAAGGCTTGTTTATTTTTCTATGTTGAATTGTCTATTTTAATTGTAGTGTACACTACATTCCTTGAACGTTAGCTGTTGACCTCTGAAAGTTGAAACCAATAAGTTTTCCCTTGATTGTTTCACTTGAAATAATGGTTTGCAGCTAATTGTGCTTTTTAACGAAATTTAACGATTTACCGGAAATTTAACGAAAAAATTCCGTTAAAAAATTTCGTTAAAAATATTTAACGCACAGAATTTTGTGTGCACCTCTGGATGGCATGTTGCGCCTCCCATTCTGTGGACCACCCCAGCTCAGGATACCGTGCGAAAAAAAGGGAAGAAGAAAGATGGTCGTCACAACAGTGCCCACCCCTCTCTTCCCCCCCCCCCCCTCCCCCTTGCACGCACTGCGCCATTAGACAGTCTAGCGCATGTTATGCCAATACTAAGGCAAAATTGGCTTCACCTTCCAAAGCTTGCCCGTTTCTATCATACCCCCTCAAATTTATCACGAGTAGTATTGTGACATCGCGAGAGATTAAAGTACCTCGTATGTCCTTATCAAGCATCGGTGGCAATAAATTTAGGATATGTTGCTGTGGTTCACCTCCATTTCCTTCTTTTTTTCTCAGCACATATCGCAGCCGCTCTTCTCTTAATATGTCGTTCCGTGGTTCTGGTCAGCTGGCAAACGTCTCTGACGAGATGGAATTTATGTGTAATGACGTGTGGAAGTAAGAGAGAATCTTCGAGTAGGTCGTGAGCGGAAATTCGCCAAAGTGGATATGGTGTCTAAAGGGATTTAGCCGGTGACCCCCACTCCGACCCTATTCGAACCTATGCGTCCCTCCAATTAGGATAAATCCTAGATGCATCTTACCAGGAGACTATCTCAACGGTAGTTCAGAACGGCCAAAGTTTTGTATACGGGCATAATCGCCTCTGTCTGGGAAACAACAAAGTGCAAATATCTCGACCCCAATACAACTCAGCGCAGTCGGGGACGACGGATTTCGGGCCGTTGGCGGCGTTAGCCCTCTGCCTGCGCGCGAAGGGCGGGCTCAAGTTGGCTGGAAACAGCGACTATGGGGATTACGCCGTTCCTCTACCCACAGCGCCACCACCACTCTCTCGTCATCGCTGTTTTCAGCCAACTTGAGCCCGCCCTTCGCGTGCAGGCAGAGGGTTAACGCCGCTAACGGCCCAGCTTCCGTCGTCCCTAACTCCTCGCAGAGCTGTATTGGGGTCGAGATATTTGCACTTCGTTGTTTCCCAGACAGAGGCGATTCTGCTCATATACAACAATTGTCCCGTTCAGACCTAGAATGCTGCAGGAGATAGAGGATGGGAAGCCTCGGCGCTGATCGGCACAAGGCGGCTCGGTGGGTGGAACCGCCTTGGTAGAAACGCACGTTAATGCCATATTACATCAGAAATGGCCAAGCTCAGTTTCCATAGGTGTAGAACACGTCAGTGTTGCATAAGATTTTTATAATAGTTTCGCACAAAACAAAACGTTGTGTAGCGCTGCCCTAAATGGTGACCCCATTCTAGGGAACAGGCATTTTGGAATGAGTGCTTTACTGGGCTATAAGAGGTCCTTTTGGGAGTTTTCTAGTCGCGAGGAGTCACTTGTTCTGCGCTTGCTTCACTTTTCTAGCAGTGCCTTTTTTCGACTAGCATGGATTCCTCAGTTGCATCCGTCTTTATCGCTTTAAGTTTAAAGGTCGCCACGACGAGCTAGTGCGCCTCCGTTCCAGAACCGTAGCGTCATGAAATCTTGTACAGCGATATGTCGTCGCACCAAGGCAATAATAAAGGAAGTCAAACGCTCATTGTCGGCAGCGAGATATGCGTTATCGCCAAAGAGACAGTAGACGATTGGAGGTTCCATCAACATCAGACAACTTTGGAAGTAGGCAAATCAATCCGGTGACTGTGCAGCTCTAGTTCTGCAACATAAATAATAGGATCTATCCTAGTGTGGAGGCAAGGCACCACACTCTAACTGCTTCAGAACGGCATCAAAACTGAAAATATGTAATAGTAATGTTTTGAGCTCGGGGCTCGTTTAGCGCAGTCGGAGGAGGTGACAACTGTCGCATTTATCCGCGACCAGGTTTTTCTCATCCCCCAGCAAACCTTTCCATAGCCCCCGGGGTCGGTGAATTGGTACGAGACTGTTTGGGGAGGAAAAAGCGCTAAGTTATTCATCTACCGGCCACTGTAGGTCATTGCATAGCGAAATAAGCATTCAAGTCGCGTCTACGACATTCCGTAGAAGAGGAATGCGTGCGTGGCGCATCCCGTTCCAAGCGGGTTTCAGTAACGCCGACCTTCGACCTTTATCCTTTATTTCGGTCGAGGGGGCACCACTAGAGAAACGAAATAAGTATCCAGCAGGGTGGCCTCTCCGAACTAGGAAATTGGGACGAAGGACCTCTCATAAGACAATTCAATTCGTCGTCTTTATAAGCTTTTGACGTTTGATTTTACCACCTGTTTTCTTTTTTCTCAAAAAGACTTACGTGCGCATTCCCCACTAGGGTAGATCCTATCTTGTTCCCCAACACCCTACCACGTGCTCTTCCAATTTCCCAGCAACTCTTCATTTTGTGAGCTGGCTCGAGAAATTTCAATGCGGGAGTGGAACAACGGACTTCATCGAAGATTGTATCTGAACAAAGGGGATAGAAATCACGAGGTCACTTTGCTGACTCATCTTGTCTTTATTTCAGCTCAAGAATGTAATTATTCGACGGCATATCTCAAAGTATTACGTGGAAACTGCCAAGTTTTTTGACTCGCTTAAAGAACTTTTAGAATACTATCAATCAAATCCACCACAAATGAATAAAGTAAGTGTTTTGTAAGAGTTAAGACAGTGTAACAACTGTTCAAATCCCACTGGTATCAATGGTTTCAGACAAAATTTGTCTTAAAAAATCCAGTCTTTCAACAACGATGGGAGTTTAAACACAGCGACGTGCAATTAGGAAGACTTCTTGGGGAGGGAGAGTACGGTGAAGTTCGGGAAGGAAAATTGAAGAAGAATGATAAGACCTTAGATGTCGCCATCAAGCTGGTATGCGAGTGTTACTGTATGGATAATGCTCTGAACAAGAAGAGAATTATAGACGAAAGGAACCGGTGAAATGAGTAAGGCCAAGATTAAGGAGATGATGAGGGAAGCGCGTCTTATACGAAACTTTAAACATCGGAATATTGTGCGGTTATACGGCGTCGCTGTTGATGAACAGCCATTGTACATCTTACTCGAGCTCGTCAAAGGTGAGCAGCGATGTCTTCCTTTCTCCTTTCGGCGCAGTGCGCGTTGAAAGGGGCAGCAAAGGGTACTCAAACACAAGTACCACGTGGGGTGACCTTTCTCAAATGTAGGACGAGTTTTTACCCGTTCATTAAGTAGGAAAAAAGTCTTTTAATTCTTCAAAGATTTATTACTTCACAACTACAACGTCAAATCAATTGAGGTAAACTCCATTTTGTTTCACTACACTTCTCCAAAGACTGGGCACTTTTCTAATTCCACTTGCTTGAAGGACTGCAGTTCTGGAGTCGTACCATTGCTGAATCCAATTTTTAAGGTCTTCATCCGCTTCAAAATATTCCTCTCCAATTTCTTGCTTGAGAGCACATTAGAGATGGTAGTCGGTAGGGGCGAGGTCAGGGCTATACGGTGGATGTGGCATTACCTCTCAGTCTAGCTCCTTTGTTGTTTCTCTTGTGAGTCTTGCCACATGTGGTTTTGCACTGAGTGTCTGACAGGGCATGTGGAATCCAAACTCCAAGTTTCCATGCAAAGCCAGCATTCTTCAGATGGATTCCCACTATCCTATGAGACCCTTTAAGCTTCTCTGCCTGTTGACGTGTCGTCTGCCTACTATCTGTACGAAGAAGATGGAGTAGTTGAGTGTCGTCCAATTCAGTTGGCCTTCCGGACCTTGCTTTGTCCTCGAGTGAATAATCTCCCTTTAAAAACTTTCCGAACAACTCGTAACAGGCGCTATGAGTAGCAGATCCCAATCCATGTATATGGTTAACTTGGTTGGCTGCCTGACATGCTGTAGATCCTTTAATGAATTCATGGAGAATGACATGCCGAAGATGGCCATGAGGTAGATCTGACATTGAGTCCGGAACATTCGATAGATAACGAAGTACAAGAAGGGTCTTGACCTGTGTCCGGTTGCGAACGGTAAACAAGTGTGATAGGATTATGAAATCAGCAATCTGTACTGGCTAGTGTGTTTACAAGGAGAACGGTGAAAAACTTTTCGAAGTGTGAAGAGGCTTTGGTACAAGTCGCGTAGGTGAGCAGCGGAGCGGGGGTGCGGTAACGGCAGAGCACCGACCGTACTCACGCACTGTACCGTAATCACTCCAGCCAATCAAACCCGAAACGAACACGCCCCTTGTATGGCACTGCGGGGCTCAGCCGCACAGGCAGAGTCCGTGAGGTATCGATCAACTGGTCAGCTGTTAGGTTGGAGAGGGGGTTGAGACGAGGCATGCGATGGGACTCCGTAACGCGGTCCATCTAAGCTAAACGTGATGAAATGGCCCACAACCTGGAGTTTCCTTCCCTTGCCAAAGCCGTGCCCGAAGGGCAGGTCTGCGTCCATCTGGGAAGTTCAACAAACTCGCCACGGATGTCACTCAACCTACACGTGCTGAAATGGCCCACAACCCGGAGTTCCTTCCCTTGCCAAAGCCGTGCCCGAAAGGCACGTCTGCGTCCATCTGGGAAGTTCAACAAACTCGCCACGGATGTCACTCAACCTACACGTGCTGAAATGGCCCACAACCCGGAGTTCCTTCCCTTGCCAAAGCCGTGCCCGAAGGGCACGTCTGCGTCCATCTGGGAGGTTCAACAAACTCGCCACGGATGTCACTCAACCTGCACGTGCTGAAATGGCCCACAACCTGGAGTTTCCTTCCCTTGCCAAAGCCGTGCCCGAAGGGCACGTCTGCGTCCATCTGGGAAGTTCAACGAACTCGCCACGGATGTCACTCAACCTGCACGTGCTGAAATGGCCCACAACCTGGAGTTTCCTTCCCTTGCCAAAGCCGTGCCCGAAGGGCACGTCTGCGTCCATCTGGGAAGTTCAACGAACTCGCCACGGATGTCACTCAACCTGCACGTGCTGAAATGGCCCACAACCCGGAGTTCCTTCCCTTGCCAAAGCCGTGCCCGAAGGGCACGTCTGCGTCCATCTGGGAAGTTCAACAAACTCGCCACGGATGTCACTCAACCTGCACGTGCTGAAATGGCCCACAACCTAGAGTTTCCTTCCCTTGCCAAAGCCGTGCCCGAAGGGCACGTCTGCTTCCATCTGGGAAGTTCAACGAACTCGCCACGGATGTCACTCAACCTGCACGTGCTGAAATGGCCCACAACCCGGAGTTCCTTCCCTTGCCAAAGCCGTGCCCGAAGGGCACGTCTGCGTCCATCTGGGAAGTTCAACAAACTCGCCACGGATGTCACTCAACCTACACGTGCTGAAATGGCCCACAACCCGGAGTTGCTTCCCTTGCCAAAGCCGTGCCCGAAGGGCACGTCTGCGTCCATCTGGGAAGTTCAACAAACTCGCCACGGATGTCACTCAACCTACACGTGCTGAAATGGCCCACAACCCGGAGTTCCTTCCCTTGCCAAAGCCGTGCCCGAAGGGCACGTCTGCGTCCATCTGGGAAGTTCAACAAACTCGCCACGGATGTCACTCAACCTGCACGTGCTGAAATGGCCCACAACCCGGAGTTCCTTCCCTTGCCAAAGCCGTGCCCGAAGGGCACGTCTGCGTCCATCTGGGAAGTTCAACAAACTCGCCACGGATATCACTCAACCTACACGTGCTGAAATGGCCCACAACCCGGAGTTCCTTCCTTTGCCTAGTCGTGCCCGAAGGGCACGTCTGCGTCCATCTGGGAAGTTCAACAAACTCGCCACGGATGTCACTCAACCTACACGTGCTGAAATGGCCCACAACCCAGAGTTCCTTCTCTTGCCAAAGCCGTGCCCGAAGGGCACGTCTGCGTTCACCTGGGAAGTTCAACCAGCCCGCCACGGGGACCACCTAAACTACATGTGTTAAAATGGCCCACCTGGTCACTACCAACCTCGAAGGCAGTACCTCGCAGAGGAGGCGCATTCGATCGATGCCGTGGCTGCCGCGATTACGGTAGAAGCAACGGCGAGTTCGCCGCACCTTCGCGGCCGCTACCGCACCCCGCCGCCGTCACCGCACCCTCCGCTGCTCACCTCCGCGACATGTACCGAGGCTTTTTTCAGCCTGATAGTTCGAGCGAGACGTACCTTTTGATCTAGGCCCCTCTCGCTGCAACTTGTATTGTACGTACGTGCGCGTCAGGACTACCGCGTCAGGACCACATCACCATATCCAACTGCTGCATTCAAGGAATTTTTCATTTCTGCCGCTGTTGTCGAGAGAAAGAGCGAAGGGAAGAGAGTAATTTGTTAAGGCTCGAGCACACTTCGCTGCCTTTGCTGCGGCAGCAATGATAAAGGATATCATCGAGCTGCTGCCTCTGATATCCTTTATCATTGCTGCCGCAGCAAAGGCAGCGAAGTGTGCTGGAGCCTTTAGGGAGAAGGGGCTGCGGGGGAGGTACTGTGTATTAGGTACTGTGGTGCAAAAACAATTGCCGTTCTTGAATGTGCTATATTTCAGGGTTGATAAATTAAGCAGAAGCTTAAGCGAATGAGCCATTTTCTAATCAAATTGGACACTCTTCTAAGCTGACCTAAGAGCTTTTAAAACGAAAAAGCGAAATCTTTCAAATCGAAATGTGAAATTCTACATTACAATAGATGCTCTCCAAACATGTTAGAATAACTTTCTGTTCAGGAAAACTTTTAGTATGATTTCTTTGAAGTTTTATTCACCTACCGAATAAGTGGTGCTCACTTGCAATTTTAAAGAATTCTTATTTTTTTATTGAGGAAAAATAGTGGTTTTAGGTTTGTTTTGAAAAGCAGGAGGGCGGCCTGTTTTCATTGGTAAAAAAGGGAGTGCCCTATGCTTATGTCCAAGAGTCGCCATTTTTATTCGATTGATAAGAAATTTCTATGTGCTTGAAGTTTCACACCTGTAGACGATAAAACGAAAAAATGTGGAAACCACACATATTCTCACCTTGATGGTTCATGTAACTGCATTTATGCATTACATTTATCAATCAAATAAAAATCACGACAAGTGCATAACGCGATCTGGTCTTTTGAAGCGCTTTTAATTACAATTAATTGCCGCCCTGTTGCGCTTCAAAACAAAATCTAAATATTTCTTCTCGAAAAATGAAAATTTCATTCAATTATTTTTTATATAACTCATTCGGACAGTTTAACTAAAAACTTCAAAGAAACTTATATCAATTTTGCCTTGAACAAAAAATTGTTCTACCAGCATCTTTATTTCAACCTGTAGGAAGGTCATCTCAATTTGGAAGAGTTCGCTTCGATAATGATATCACCATCACCACCTATATATAAAAGAGTTTGTCCGTGGAGTGATCTAACGTGAATGAGGTACGCCTCATCATCTACAGCGCGGGCAAAATTTGCTATTGAACGTGGGATGTTACAGCAGCAGGGGAAACGCAGCCCTTTACTGCTTAACACAACAGCAGCAACGCGCGTTTTTGAACGTCCAGATTCAGAAGCCGACTTCGTGCCATTAGCATGAGAAGACTTCTAAAGGGATAAGGGTAGAAGGGGCACTTTGAGGGTGGAGAACCGACGGCGATCAGGAGGCAGCGACCAAGAGGAGCATCGTGATGGTCGATGGGGAGAGCAATGAAGTAGGCCAAGAGGTGGCACCAAGAAGAGTTTAGGCAATATGTAGGGATCATTAGGGAGTTACCAATCAGGAGAGGGGGAACAGTAGGGAGGATCAGCAAGGGGATCCATTACCAGTAAGAGAGACCGGATTTAGAGGATGTGACACCGATGTCACACAATGGCGTTCGCTCGCCGTCGTCGTGTCGTGAGCGTGGGAGGCCCACTTAATTGGGGTAGAGTAGTAGGGAGAATCCCGATGGGGCAAGGAGGAATATACTTGAAGAAGGGACCTGGAGGCGGGACCAGGACGGGGATCCAACAAGAAGGGAGCCGTAAGGGAATTCATACGGAGAACAAGGAATCTGCCATATGCATAGCCTCTTGATGCTTGACACAGCGGCGACTGTGCCTTCTGAGCTTCTTGATCCAGAAAACGGGCCCCCTACGTCGCGCAGCAAGCATCCTGATTCTGAATACGTGTCACCGACGTCTGCCCTGTGCATGGGGGGACCACTAAGGGCTGGTGGAGAAGGACAGTAGGGGGACCTCTAGGGTTTACCAGGAAAGCGAGCAGGAAGGAAAGGAACAACCTGGAGAAGGGGCCAGGACGGGAAAACCAGCAAGAAGAGACCAGTAGAGGTTAAAAGTGGAAACAAAAAAGTGGGCCAGGAGTTGTGACCAGAGGGTGGGGGAACTAAAGAGGGAAGGGAAGACCAGTAAAGGCAGAGCAGCAATTAGATCCAGTAAAAAGAAACGAGTGAGGGGAACCTGGCTTCGGAAGAGATGTCAACGATACCCGGAAACGCTAGATGTTGAGCATGAGATCGATTGTAGAGGTGCAACCTGAGGGACAGAAGTACTGCGCAGCATAAACCAATGACGATAATGACCGGTCCGGGGACAATGTCTATGATGAAGGTACCGAAGTGGTGAACGGCTTGATGCCGACAAAGTACGCACCAGGTCCTAGATGTTAGCGAATTTTAAGTTTTGCAAAACTACTTTACGTAGGTCAGTGATGCTGCAAATGTCGCGCGTAGCGCACAAGTGCGAGACACGCCGTTTGGCGTGTCGGAGCACTTGTTGTTGATATTGCTGATTGATGTTAATGTTGCTAATATTTAGGTGGGGCGCTTAATGTTTACCTACGAGTCAATGCGGAGAAGGTGACTGTTACTGAAAAGATGACGATGTGCAAGGGAGCAGCACAAGGTGTGGAATATCTTCACAAGCAGAGCTGTATACACATGGATCTTGCCGCGAGGAATTGCTTGTACTCGGAAGACAAAATGGTTAGTTTAATTGAGACAGATGGTCATGGTTCACTGCAAACGCTGAAGGGTCAAGGAAAGAACGTTTACATTTCCAGGTGAAGATCAGCGACTTTGGCCTATCGCGATTAGGAACAAGTTACACCATTCGCGGGGCACGAAAGATGCCGATCAAGTGGTTGGCACCTGAGACGATCAAGTCCTTCACATTCTCGCTGAAGACGGACGTCTTCAGTTACGGTGTGATGGTGTACGAGATATTCACGAATGGGAACGAACCGTGGGATGGTTACACTAACGCAGAAGTTAAAAAAGGGGTGAGATCTATAGGTTTTTATTCAGCAATGAATCTGGTGAAGTTTTCTACTAGCTGACCTGTTTCACCTGCCGTCTCGTTAATAATCGTTGCTTGAACGGTTGGCATCCATTTCTACGAGTTGCGCGCCTTTGTACCAGTGCATCCTCTTCGCTCGGGGGTATGACGTACGTCTGCCAGACCTCTTCAAGCGAATTATTCCGACCAATTCGTTTCTGGGCGTCCCGGTGCTCTTTTGACGTCTCAAGGAACTCAGTTGGTAAGGGCTGTTGTACAGCAAGTGCCCGCGAAGCGCACTGCACATTTTCGACAATTTGGCCAATGCGACAGCAGCGTGATCTTCGAACCTCGACGAAGCTCAGTTCTTCGGAAACATTGTCTCACTTGCATCGAATCCCTCGATTACTCGCCGAACGACTCTGATGTTCGCGAGTTCGTAGTACCTTCGTAGCGCCTGGTCTCTTAGGCGTACATCAGCCCAGGAAGAATAGTGGAGTCAAAGAGATGGGCACTGGGCCGAGCGTCTTTCGTGTTCTTCACTTCTTTCCTTCGATGTCCTCAAGAGCTGTTATAAAGACTAGCAGCAGGCGGGACTCGAACCCCCATCCTTGATTGCTGGACAGGATGCTTCACTATGTATTACACCACCGGCGCCCTTTGATCGAACTCGACATCCACACATTCTTGAAGAAATCAGCACTCTGGAATGAGCCAAATGCTGATATCAGCCAGTTAAGCTGGAGGACTTGATCAGCAACCTTACTGACGAATGGGATCAATTCCTGCACTGAGACCTGCGTAGGCAGTGATGAAATGCTCTTTGTGAAGTACATGATTGGAGGGAATTATATAGAATAAGGTTCTCTTATTAAAAAGCAAGAAAGAGAACTTGCCTATATCGACTGTAAGATTTCTGATAATAAAAACGGCGAATCTCCATGAGCATGAAGTGTGCACAAGTGGGAAAAGGCACAAAATTACTGAACGAAAGTATGATCACAGCAATCAAATCGTAGTTGCCCGCGCTCAGGAAATGACGAATATACGCCGCTGAAAAAGACACGACGGGTGATACATCATGCAAGCGACGCTTTTCGCTCAGTATGGAATTGGCACAAAGCTGCTGACATGCGCCTGTTCCAGAGGATTTGATAGTTGCATTGGGAATAGAACCGAGCAAAATAGAGAGCAAAGAGGAAGACCTAAAGCATTCAATTCTTAATCTTTGAGCGAAAAAGTGCGAGATGCGACTACGACCGTAGGCGTAATTTCACTGCGTTAAGCGCAACTTTTTATGGAAATGTATCGTCGCCTCCATGAGATGTAACAACTGCAAACGCGCTATTTCAATGTTTTACGTTTTTAGCTGTTCTAAGGTACTGGTTTTAATCATGTGCGTTAAAAGGTAACAATAACACGCAAATGTAAGTATAAAAAACTAGGTGGTAGAGCAACGAAACACAAACGAAGCGAAGGAAGACTAACGGAACATGAGTGCAACCTGTCGTTTGATTGCGGACAGTGACACGCTGACAACGTTCTCGTTCTCAGAACTCAAGAGATTGAGCTCTCTCGCTCCCGTGAATAAAGAAACTTGACCTCAATTTATTCCCGAAGGTGCAGCAGAAACTATGTCATGTTAATTTATACAGCGTTGTATCACACAATACAGATTCTGTTTTGCTATTCTTCTTATCAAACATAGTCCATAAATTGCATACAGTTGTTTTTCAGTTGGTCGAAGGCAAAGTATTAACACTACCTGACTCTTGTCCAGAAGCTTTTCGGAATTTTCTTCGTGAGAAGGTGTTTGCCAAGGATCCAGCCATGAGAGCCAACATGAGTGAGGTGCTGAAAAGAAGGCTGTTTAGTGTCCGTAACAGTACGACAATGAATATTGAGTTACAAGCAGGTTGTCGCCTTTATCAAGCAGCACATTGCCGATCCAGTGGCACAGACTTTAGCGCAGGACAAGGTAGTCGTCTTTAAAAGCAATCGTGAACGTATTTTCTTACTTGTTTGTTTATTTATTTGCACAAAATAGTGCGCGTGAAGTTCCGTTTCCAATATCGGCGCAGCAATTTAAGCAAAAATACGTAAAAAGAAATTCAAGGAATGATAACAAGCAAAGCTATCATAATTGACTTTCGTTGAAAAAAAACTATGGAAATAAGAGAAGCGAACAGATTATGAGTGACAAAGACCACCACAAAGCTAGCTGAGGACGTGGAATTGGTAAAGGGGCAGTGGCCTACCAACCTGCAGATATTCTACTGGAAATCGCTTTGGTATGTTGAGTGCGCAGCTAAACAGTGAACTACAGAGGCGACCCAGTGGATAAGGCAGAGTTTAATACTTCCTGGGTAAGGTAATTTAACGACCCCTGGGATGGAAGGCGTGGTTATCTAGGATGGAAACCCTCCGAACCATGAATTGATTCGTGGTGCACGCCAAAGACGCCACAGAGGGTCTCCTTTTGCAGGGCTATACGCCGATGTAAAGGAATCTAAATGGAAAAAGAATCCGAGGAAAAAACGCAGCTGTGACATGATGTAAATAGTATAAGGTGAAGAAATGGTTCGTGCTGGGGTCTGTTCCTAGCAGCACTTCATCAGAACGACGTACGACTGAAATCGATGTAGTTTCCCAGATCTAACTGAACAGTGCTCTCCATGCTCTAGGTTCACGACGTTACCCTATTTTTGTTTATTAGTTGCCAAATGACGCTGAAATGTAAATCAGTTAATAGTGAACATCCTAAGATTCGCCGTCTTTGTAGGCTGCTTATCGAAGCGACATTCCTGTTAGCTGAGAGATTTATGACCGAATAATGTTTTCGGCTGATACGTAACGTTCTATATCGAAGCGATTGTAAAGGGTTCTTTCAGGTGATCAGAATTGGCAGCGAAAACACACGGCGCCTACGATAGGCCTAATCCCCGTAGAGTAATGGGGTAAAATGGTGCTTGATAGCCACTGGCTTCAAACCGTCCAGTGTAATGCGAGTCTCAAACCGTCCAGCGTAATGCGGTAGGACTTTACCACAGGTCCAGTCTACATCGGCCAGCCGAGTATCAGTTCTTTTCTCCAGGATCTTCGACGCAAGTAGGCAGTAGCACTCATTGTCAGTGGGTAATCGCCTTGGTACAATACCGGCCTTATCTTTTGGTCTTTGGGCGGAAAAAGCGAAAAAAATCGCCTTTTCCGCCGCTTTTCTGTAGCGCTCTTCAAATTGAGCGCATTGCAAATTGAATGACATATTCGTGGTCAGCACCGAGCTCTCTTCCCGATGAGCTGAAAATCGCATAGCGAGCGTCTGAAATGTAGTTCAGTGACCTAATTTCTTCCCGGCGCGGCTGACCCCTGCGCTCGCGGGGGATAATTACACCCACAGCTCCCAAGTGGCTAATGAAAGAAGAGATTCGGCCCTTTAAAGCCTAGTTTCTGCATTATATACATAGTCACACATATTTCTCTGGATTCCCTAGTATTTCACGATCACAATGATATACTTCCTTAAAGGATCCGACAATTTAAGTGTTGTTATTTTCAGAAAATGCCTCCGCTTTGGAGGACTCTAATTTCGTCATATCAAGATTGTATGTGCTTATACTCGTTTGTCACGTTGGAGGCGAGAGTGAAAATCAAGCTGCGAAGTTGGAACCTTCAAGGTTGAAATCGTTAGCGATTGTACGCTGCCAAAGTTGCCCAAATGACACTTCTTCGTAGTTAGCCGTACACTTTTCGTATCATTAAAGTGGGCACAAAATGGTTTCCTTGAAGACAGGAACGTAGATATCTGGAGGCCTGTGAAAACACCTTATAGTCTTCTACAGGTGGGATTTCGACTGGCCCGAGGACATTTCGGTCACCCAGTTACAGAGCAAACTCACCTCAAATGCTAACTGAGTGTCACTTTAAAAAATGTTTAAAAACTAAAAAAATTGTCTACGAGGCCATTCCCTAGTTAATTCTGAATCGAAGGATAGTTCGATCTCAAATTTACGTTCATTTGTACCGGTTTTTCACGAGTCAAATGTACCATAGCCCTGGTCGGGACCCAGATTAGTTCCGGAGCCAGTCCACTCTCCTGCCTCTGTGACCCTTCGCGCCATCTGAGAGCGCCGTAAATCGCCTAACTACAGTTTTCACACTTCCGGTGCCGCGGCGCCATATTGATCCTTCCAAACGAGGGTGGAGTAGAATAGTACACCAAACAAGGTTTGGACAACTACGATCTCTCCCTTATACTTATACGCTTGTGTTTTTCATTTCGCATTTACGCTTTAACAATGTTTAGATGCATGGCGCATCCCAGAAAAACTGCTCGAACTCGCTTCACTTTCACAACGCTCAGTCTACAAGCTTTCCCTCTCCCTCGATTGAAAGATTCGATTCTGTATGCATTGTTCACGGCGCACTCCAAAGGCCAGCTGGACAGCCTTCAAGCAACTCCTGAGTAAGGCGGCAGGAAACTTCTGGTAGAACTCCGCAAACGCTCAGTCCACAAGCTGTCCCTCCCCCTCGATTGTAAGGTTCGATTCTGTGTGCATTGTTTGCGGCGCACTCCAGAGGCTCGCTGGACAGCCTTGGAGCAACTCCTGACTAGCTACTCCTGCTGCAAATTTCTGACAAAACTCCCTAACCGCTCAGTCCACAAGCTGTCCCTCCCCCCTCGATTGTAAGGTTCGATTCTGTATGCATTGTTTACGGCGCACTCCAAAGGCTTTTCAAAGATTTCAAAAACTCTTCTACCAGAAGTTTCCTACCGCCTTACTCAGGAGTTGCTTTAAGGCTGTCCGGCGAGCCTTTCGAGTGCGTCGCAAACAATGCACACAGAATCGAACCTTACAATCGAGGGGGGAGGGACAGCTTGTGGACTGAGCGGTTAGGGAGTTTTGTCAGAAATTTGCAGCCGCCCTAGTCAGGAGTTACTCCAAGGCTGTCCAGCGAGCCTCTGGAGTGCGCCGCAAACAATGCATACAGAATCGAACCTTACAATCGAGGGGGGAGGGACAGCTTGTGGACTGAGCGTTTGGGGAGTTCTACCAGAAGTTTCCTGCCGCCTTACTCAGGAGTTGCTTTAAGGCTGTCCAGCTGGACTTTGGAGTGCGCCGTGAACAATGCATACAGAATCGAACCTTTCAATCGAGAGGGAGGGACAGCATGTGGACTGAGCGTTTGGGGAGTTCTACCAGAAGTTTCCTACCGCCTTACTCAGGAGTTGCTTGAAGGCTGTCCAGCTGGCCTTTGGAGTGCGCCGTAAACAATGCATACAGAATCGAACCTTTCAATCGAGAGGGAGGGACAGCTTGTGGACTGAGCGTTTGCGGAGTTCTACCAGAAGTTTCCTACCGCCTTACTCAGGAGTTGCTTGAAGGCTGTCCAGCTGGCCTTTGGAGTGCACCGTAAACAATGCATACAGAATCGAACCTTTCAATCGAGAGGGAGGGACAGCTTGTGGACTGAGCGTTTGGGGAGTTCTACCAGAAGTTTCCTACCGCCTTACTCAGGAGTTGCTTGAAGGCTGTCCAGCTGGCCTTTGGAGTGCGCCGTAAACAATGCATACAGAATCGAACCTTTCAATCGAGAGGGAGGGACAGCTTGTGGACTGAGCGTTTGCGGAGTTCTACCAGAAGTTTCCTACCGCCTTACTCAGGAGTTGCTTGAAGGCTGTCCAGCTGGCCTTTGGAGTGCACCGTAAACAATGCATACAGAATCGAACCTTTCAATCGAGAGGGAGGGACAGCTTGTGGACTGAGCGTTTGGGGAGTTCTACCAGAAGTTTCCTACCGCCTTACTCAGGAGTTGCC